>JAHZNI010000452.1:0-10259 GCA_027744415.1 Seira ritae
GATGAAGAGGAGACAGATGTGCTAGGTGAAGAAGATGATCCAAAGAAAAAGAAGGCCAAGCCTCCACCGAAGTTCACGGTGCCGGATGACGAAGAAGCCGACATTAAGGAAGCTGAAGAGGCTGGAGAATCTCTCAAGTGGAAACCGCCTAAGAAAAAGCAGGAGGGTGACAAAGTCATCACAGGCAAACCTCCAAAGAAAGAGAAACTTCCGGATGACGAAGGTGCTGAAATGATTGAAGGTGAAGAAATAACAAAGGAGAAAGGCAAGCCTCCCCACAAAGGCAAAATTCCAGATGACGACACTGATATTCTCACGGAAGAGGAAATCAAGAACAAGAAAAAAGGAAAACCACCAAAGAAAGAAAAACTTCCGGAAGATGAAGACGCTGCTATACTTGAGGACGAAGAGGAAGTAGAAGGTGAAATTTCTGTCCCGAAGAAGAAAGAACAATTGCCAGAAAAGCTCACGGGTAATGATATTGAAGAAACTTGGGAGGACTGGGAGGAACAGGAGGAGTCAAAAGCCCTTGGAGTGCCTTATACAAATGACACGGGAAGGGTGAGCGATAAATCACCATCGCTGCCTCCGGTGTCAGAGAAAGCTGCGGACTTAGCTATCAAGGAAAAGCCACCAAAGAAAAGTAAAAGCAAAGGCAACGAAGATCTTAGGAAAGTAAATTGCAGACCGCAAAACATTTATAAGTAAACCTTTTCATATTTCATAGCAAAAGCAAAAGAGAATGGGACCTGGGAAGCTTGGGAAGCAGATGAGGAGTTGATAGTGCCATATTACATTGGTGTCGACGGAAGTTCAGATGGCGAGGTTCCTGAGAAGAGCGCCGTTTCTTTGCCTGTTTCAGAGAACATAGGCGATATAACCATAGCAAAGAAAGGCGAGCCTCCAAAGAAGGGTAACATATTCCAAACAGGGTTTAATCGTTGTTCCAATTATCTGATTAGTTATACCATCTCCACCATTTCACTTTTCGCCAGCTAAACTTGTAGATGACGAAGGATGGGATCAATGGGAGGAGGATGACACCTTAGACATACCATACGGAGGCGACGGTGAAGAACCCAAAAAATCTCAAACTTTGCCGCCTGTGGCGGAAGGAGCTGACACAAAGGACAAGGACAAGCAAAAGACTACTACAATGGCATGGATAAACTGGGACAAAGTCGATATTGAGATGATCATGAGAAAGGAGAAAGTCTTAGTTCCTCCCGATGTATTTGGCGATGAGCCGCAAGTAGGCCCTGCATTGCTCCCTACATCCGAAGATCACAAAATTCCTAAGGAGAAAGCCGTTCTTTCCGAGGACAAACCCAAGCCTGATTGGAACAAAGACGAGAGCTGGGAGGATTGGGAGGCGGATGAGTCAGTTCAATCAAAGATTCCTCATATGAAGAAGAAAGGACATTCCCACTCAGAAGGGTCCCACTCTGACGGGGGCGAAACCATTGAAGGACTATGCAGAAATCGAAGATGATCAACTGGGGGCTGGTGGGAAGAAGCCGAAGGAGATTGGAAAGGCGCCATCTAAGAAAAAGCCAGCGACTGCCACATCATTGCACGATGAAATCACCAAAGATGAGGCTGAGGCAGATGGGAAGATTCCAAAAAGGCGGAAAGGTGAACCACCAGAAGCAGGGAAGCTTCCTCCCTTGGGCAAAGAGTCCTCCAAAATTCCAGAACTGAAGCAGAAAGAGAAATGGGATAAGATGACCGATGAGGAGAAGGAAGCATATGCGGCGGAGGAAGTGGAAAAATGTAAACTCGGATCCTAATAAATGCGTAATTATACAACAAATGAAGTAATACTTATTTGTATTTTTCACCAGCGTCCAAACCACGCGACAAAAATGCTCTGGGAAAGCCTCCAAAAAAAGATGAGGAAGGCAGTAGGGAAGATTATGAAGTGCCAAAAACAAAACCAAAGAAACCAAAACCAGGAGCGGGAGTGGTGGATGATGAAGATGTAGGTCCAAAAGAGAAATTTCCTCCAAAAACGGTTAAGCCCCTTAAAGAGGGTAGCTCTAGTCCGAAGGACAAGAAGCCAAAGGATAGGGACGAGGATGGGGACGGTGACGAACAGTGGGAAGGAACAGAGGTGAACAAGAAAAAGCCAAAGGAATCGAGTTCTTCAAAGAAGGATAATGAGAAGGAATCTGAAGAAATCCCTGAAGCTGGGATGGATAAGCCCAAGAAGCCGAAAAAACGTAATGCCTAATTTGTATTCAATTTTTTGGACTTCCTGGGCATCGTAAATTATGCGCTATTTCCTATTTTCGGGTAGTAGAAGATGACACCGGTGATGACTACGAAGCTGGAAGCTATGAAGTTCCCAAAACAAAGCCAAAAAAATCCAACCCAGGAGTGGATGAGGTAGATGAAAGTGAGGAGAAAGGTAAACCCGGAAAGGAGGATAACACTGATCCGACAGGTAAGAAGCCAAAGAAAACGGACGAAGACGGCGATGAAGTGTGGGAAGGAGCAGAAGTGGATAAGAAAAAACCCAAAGAGTCAACCTCTCCGGGAAAGGAGGGTGGGAAGGAAACTGGCGTAATCCCTCGGAAGGACAAGGATAAACCCAAGAAGTCGAAGAAGCGTATGCTTAAATCGTTTTTATTTCTTAACGATTTCGTATGAAAAACTGCGCACTACTTTTTGTATCCATGTAGCGGATGAGGATGATACCGGTGACGATTACGAAGCCGGAAGCTATGAAGTGCCAAAAACAAAACCCAAGAAACCTAAACCAGCAGTAGGCGAGGTGGATGAAAGCGAGGAAAAAGATCCAAAAAGAGAAATCTCCTACAAACAAAGATAAGTCCGGCAAAGAGGGTAGCTCTGGTTTGAATGACAAGAAACCAAAGGATAAGGACGAAGATGGCAATGAAGTATGGGAAGGGGCAGAAGTGGATAAGAAAAAGCCGAAAGAGTTAACCTCTCCGGAAAAGGAGAGCGGAAAACTGTCTGAGAAAACAACACCTCAACCTAAAGAGGATCTACCAAAAAATCGTATGTTTTAAACAATGTAGCGATACTCGTTTTTTGTTGTTGAAAATATCGCTCCCCCTTTTTTTAGCGGAAACAGAAGAGGCTGGTGATGATTACGAGGCTGGAAGTTTCGAAGTTCCAAAGACAATACCTAAAAAGCCCAAACCAGGAGCAGGTGTAGTTGATGACGTCAGCATGCAAGGCGAAGAAAAGAAGCCAAAAGAAAAGTCTCCCTCAAAAAAAGATAAGTCAGGAAAGAAAGCAAAAGACAAAAAACCTCAAGAGAAAGACCAAGACGGTAACGAAGTGTGGGAAGGGACAGAGGTAGATAAGAAGAGACCTAAAGAGACAAACTCTCCTGGTAAGGAGAGTGGAAAAGAATCTGAGGAAATCCCTGAGACAACATCTCGCCCGGAAAAGGGTAAACCAAAAAAGCGTATGTATAAAACAGTGTTGACTCGTGTTCCTATTTCTTTAACCCATCATTCGCTTGCGTTTCATTAGCTGAAGCAGATGAGACTGGTGATGATTACGAGGCTGGAAGCTATGAAGTTCCAAAAGACGATACCTAAAAAGCCTAAACCAGGAGCAGGTGTACTTGATGACGACAGCATGCAAGGCGAAGAAAATAAGCCAAAAGAAAAGTCTCCCTCAAAAAAGGAGAAGCCAGGAGAGAAAACAAAAGACAAAATACCTCAAGAGAAAGACCAAGACGGTAACGAAGTGTGGGAAGGGGCAGAGGTGGATAAGAAAAAACCTAAGGGGTCAACCCCTCCTGAAAATGAGGACAAGGAAGAGATCCCGCTTACGACTCCCATTCCAATGAAGGATAAACCCAGGAATTGTAAGCTGAATCGATATTGTAATTTTTAATTTTGTTTAAATCTTTAGTCTCAATTACTTCCAAACTTTAGCTGATGCACATGAGGCTGATGAGGATTACGAGCCCGGAAGTTATGAAATTCCAAAAACTAAACCCAAAAAACCGAAGCCAGGAGCTGGTGTAGCTGATGACATGGACGAAGAACAAAGTGAACTAAGAAAACCAAAAGAGAAGTCTCCTCCTAAGAAAGAGAAACCGGAGAAGGACAGTAGTTTAGGTCCGAACGACAAGAAACCAAAGGATAAGGACCTAGATGGTAATGAAGTGTGGGAGGGAGCAGAGGTAGATAAGAAGAAGCCCGAAGAGTCTGAAGAGATTCCTGGGACAACACCTAAACCGAGAAAGGATAAAGCCAAGAAACCAAAACCCTGTATGCATGAAATCTTTCTGCGCTTCATAATCATTCTGTAGAACTGTTCTCAAAAATATGTATTTACAGCAGCAGAGGGTGAGGATGCCGGCGACGATTACGAGGCAGGAAGCCATGAAGTTCCTAAACCAAATCCTAAAATGCCCAAGCCAGGCGCAGGTGACATTGATGAGGAAAAACCAAAGAAAGAAGAACCTCAGGAGAAAAACAAGTCTGGAAAAGATGATGCCTCCAAACCAAAAGAAAAGGACCAAGATAGGGACGAACAGTGGGAAGGATCAGAGGTGGAAAAGAAAAGGCCTAAAGAATCGTCTTCTCCAGAGAAAGATGCCGAGAGGGAATCCGAAGAAATTCCAGAAACGACACCTTTGTCTACCACAAGCATAGAGAAGCCTCCAAAAGAAGACATTGTCCAGTCCAAAGACAAATCGAAATCGAAAGTTGAAGATGCACTTGAAATAACGACGGAGAAAAGCGAAAAGGACAAAAAGAAAAAGAAAATTTTCAACAGGGTTCCATGGATAAACTGGGAGAAAGATGATGTCGATAAGGTTATGATGGAAGAAGGCATCACCATTCCTCCCTCGGATGCTGGGGAGGAGCCAAAAATAGGGTCAGGGTTACCTCCTGTTAAAAAAGGTAAGAAATGTACATGATACCTCGACCTGCGCAATGGGTTTTTGAATATCCATTTCGTTTTTGTTAAATTTCTAGCCGACTCGGACCAAGCGGATGAAGACACAGAAATCGAGAAGAAGCCAAAAGAAAAGTCACCTAAATCGAAAGACACACCAGGAAAAGGCGAAAAAGAAAGGGAGAAAGATGAGGGTGATGAAGTTTGGGAGGGAACTGAGGTGGAAAAGAAAAAACCAAAGGAGTCAGCTTCTCCTGAAAAAGAGGAGGGACAGGAATCTGAAGAAATTCCTGAAACGACAGCCGGGCCAAAAAAGCGTATTTAGAAATNGGTGGAAAAGAAAAAACCAAAGGAGTCAGCTTCTCCTGAAAAAGAGGAGGGACAGGAATCTGAAGAAATTTCTGGAACGACAGCCGGGCCAAAAAAGCGTATTTAGAAATGCTCCTCTGCTTTTAACAAATTTTTGGCGATGGCGACTAAAAAATTCATTGATATTGTTTCAGCGAACGAAGATGTTGCCGGAGATGATTACGAAGGCGGAAGCTATGAGGTTCCTAAATCTAAGCCTAAATTGCCGAAACCGGGAGCAGGAGAAGTTGAGGACGATGAGGGAGAGTCTAGACGAGATCCAAAGCAGAAATCTTCCCCAAAGAAAGGAAAGCCCACCAAAGATGACAGCTCTGGTCGAGTGGGAAGGAGCAGAGGTGAATAAGAAGGAGCCAAAAGAATCGACTTCGGCAGAAAAGAGTGAGAATGAGGAGATCGAAGAAACAACACCATTTGCTTCTATAGAAAAGCCCCCAAAGGAAGACAGTACCACATCAAAGAACAAAACAACAGACGAAGATACAATTGAGCAAAGTACAGCCAAAATTGAAAAGGACAAAAAGAGAAAGAATCGGATTCCTTGGATAAACTGGGAGAAAGAAGATGTGGATAAAATCATGAAGGATGAAGATGTCGGGATTCCTATCTCAGAAGATGGGGAGGAGCCGCAGAAAAGTTCCGGATTACCTCCAGTTAAAAAATGTAAGGAATTTCTATATGGGCTTCTGATAATAATCTACTTACTAATTTAGATTTATTCGAGCAAGACTTTGTTTTTTAATTAGCCGATTCCGACCATGAAGATGCAGCAACTGGTAAAAAGGATGAAAAGGAAAAGTCACCTGCAGCAAAAGATAAGCCAAGTAAGAATGAAAAGGAAAAGGACGAGGGTGATGAAATATGGGAAGGAACGGAAATAGAGAGAAAGAAGCCTAAAGAATCTTCGGGAAAAGAAAAACCTGAAGGTAAGGAAAAGGATGGTGCAATCGATTTAAATGATGTTAGATTCTACAGAGTCGATAAGCACTTGGAAAATGCTTTGTAATAATGTACATACATAATAATTGTTTTTTTACTATGAAGATGAAAACGGTGATGATTACGAGGCTGGAAGCCATGAAGTGCCGAAAACAAAACCTAAAAAACCCAAGCCCGGCGCTGGTGACGTTGACGAAGAAGATACAAAATCAGAGAATGAAGAGAAAGATAAGCCTGGAAAAGGTGATGGCTCCAGACCAAAGGAACAAAGACCGAGATGAAGATGAACAATGGGAGGGGGCAGAAGTAGAGAAGAAAAAGCCCAAGGAATCCAAAGAGAAAAATCCGCCCCCGAAGAAGGACACGGACGGGGTTGAGGGTGATAAAACAACTACTGAAAAGAAGCCGAGGAAAGAATCAAGCCACGATAAGGTGAAAGACCTCGACCGTCCAAATAGTCCACGTGAAGGGGGTTCCAATGCTGTTGAGAAAGACAAGGATGATGGATCTGAGATTTGGGAGGGAACGGAAGTGGAAAGACAAAAGCCGAAGGAAGATTATGAGTCTGCTGCTTCAGCGCGAAAGGATAAAGAAGACGAAATTCCGGTTAAGGAAAAGGAAAAATCAGAAGAACAGGAAGAATACGAGGAACCTAAACCTTTAAAGAAGAAACCTAAGGACAAAAGTCCGGATAAGGGTACGTATTTATTTACAAAATGTACAAATTGTCTGAATTCAATTGCGATAATCTTCTATTTCACTCAGACGACAATGATGACAGCACGAGAAAAGAGGAGCAGGAACATCCATTGAAATCGACACAGATGGATTTCTCTGATGAGGAGGATGAGTCTCCAACTGACGATAAATCGAAAGGTAATAATTATGTCAGCGATAAGGGACCACAAATCAGGGTAGCTTTAATTTCGAAGGACAACAGTGGCAGCAGCCAGAGAAGCATTTACTGTGGCAACGGCAACAAGCCTAAAATGAAATTATTTTCCTTGCTTGATGTTTGCTATGATGATGAATAGTTGTCCATGAGCTCGTGTAACAAAATTCATCGCGATAAAAACATGGAAATAAGCGTGCTAAACGTGCATGCATGATAGGTAAAGCCAAGCCGTAGATAGGATAGAAGAAATATTCCCATGGTAACTTGACCTGCGTAAGAAGGCAGGGCAAAGCCAGGCCAAGGGAAAAAAATCACGGGAGTAAATGCATCCTATCTATTAATTTATGGTTTTTGCTGCGCTTTGCTTTCACCTGAAACAAGTGTCGACAAAATGCAGCAAGTTTCAATTAGACAGTATAAAACGATTTTGAAAACCTCCGCATGACACACAGATAAGCCGCCAAAACACAAGGATGATGATGGGGAGAAAGTTGAGGATGCTGACGCGAAGGAGAAAAGTCCAAAAGACAAATCTCCCTCGAAAGATAAAAATCAAGACAAGCCCAAGAGCAAAGATAATGCAATGAAACCGAAAGAGAAAGACGGTGACGAAGGTTCAGAAATGTGGGAGGGAGCCGAGGTTGATAAAAAACCAAAGCTGACGGGTAAAGCAACGAAACAACTCAACATTAAGACAATTAAACAAAAGACTAACGACAAAAAAATTGGAATTGAATCATTCAGGAGGCGAGTCGAGCGGGCAAGATGAGGAGCCCGAAATTGAAGCGAAATCTCCAAAAGACACTGAAAATGATTCACATCAAGAAGTTACTACAGAGACACCAGAAAAAGCAATAGGTTTCTCGCCTTAAATTTAAGTCATTAAGGTTGGCTATTTAATCCTTCACACTTTAGCTTAAGATTATACTTTGCTTGCTATACATAGACAAGCCCTCAAAACAGAGGGACGAGGGCGGTGAGCAGCTTGAAGATGCTGGCGTGAAAAAGAAAGTTCCGAAGGACAAGACTCTAAAGGACAAAAAGAAGGATAAACCCAAGAGCAAAGATGAGGCAACAGAACCGAAAGAAAAAGACGGTGACGACGGTTCTGAAATATGGGAGGGAGCGGAAGTCGATAAGAAACCAAAAGAGACGGGTAGGTCGTGGTAAAGCAATGTGGAACCTGCAGAAAATGATTAATTTAAATAAAAATATAACCATTCATTTCGTAGAAGGCCAGTCAAGCGGTGAAGATCTTGAGGCAGAAAGTATAACTAAATCTCCGAAAGAGACAGACGGTTAATTAATCAGAACAGAGCATTGTAATGTTTGCACTTGCACTGCTTTCATTGTAAGGTACATATTTTCCTGTGACTTACAGATAAAACGCCAAAGCAGAAAGAAAGTGATGGTGACCAAGGTGAGGATCCAGATGTAAAGGAGAAAAGTCCAAAAGACAAATCTCCCGAGGATAAAAAGAAAGAGAAACCCAAAAGTAAAGATGGTGCAACAAAGCCAAAAGTGAAAGATGCCGACGAAGGTTCAGAGATATGGGAAGGAACCGAGGTCGATAAGAAGCCAAAACAAACAGGTCGACTATAAACGCGTTGAAATTTTGCTTGACCGAACTTCTTTTTGAGACCAAGAAATGCGAATTTTTTCACACAGAAGGTCAGACAAGCGGTGAAGACTTTGAATCGGAAGGTAAAACAAAATCCCCAAAAGACACTGAAGATGATTCGCTGCAGGAAGTTACATCGGAAGCCCCAGATGAAACAAAAGGTTTCTTGCGATACTCTTACATAAAAACTCCTTCATTACATAAAACTTTAATGCATCACGTTGTCAAATAAATACATCCGATGAAACTCCGATAACATCTTGCTTGCCACAGAAAGGCCTTCAAAGCAGATTGATGTTGACGGCGAGCAATCCGAGGATGCTGGCGTGAAGAAGATTCCAAAAGACAGGACTCCTGAAAAGGATAAACATAAAGAAAAACCTAAGAGTAAAGGTGATAAAACGAAACCGAAGGACAAAGATACGGACGACGGTTCTGAAATATGGGAGGGAGCAGGAGTCCATAAGAAGCCAAAACAGACAGGTAAGCAATAAAGATTCCTCAATGAAGAAACTCAGGAAAGTACACACCATCTAGATTATGAATTGTCGTTGGAGAAATTTATTCAAGCTTTGATTTAAACAGAAGGCACATCAAGCGGTGAAGATGTTGATTCCGAGAGTAAAACAAAATCTCCCAAAGACACCGAAGGAGATTCTCTGCAGGACGTTACAACTGAAACTTCCGACAAAGCTATTGGTTTGTGCCGTTTGTGGCGGAATACATACTTAATATTAACGGATTATTTATACTTTTTGCAATGATTACCATAGAGAAGCCCTCAAAGCAAACGGATGATGATAGGGGACAATCTGAGGATGCCGGCGTGAAAAAGAAAATTCCAAAGGACAAAACTCCTGCGAAGAACAAAATAAAAGGAAAACCCAAAAGTGAAAGCGATACGACAAAACCAAAAGAGAAAGATGTCGACGAAGGTTCAGAGATTTGGGAGGGAGCAGAAGTTGATAAGAAACCTAAGCAAACGGGTAAGCTTAAAGCTGACATGACAATCTGCTAGTGAAACACAAAGAATACGAATAAATGCCATTCATGTTAAGTAGTAGGAGAGGCGAGCGGGGAGGATAGCAAAACAAAATCTTCAAAAGAGACTGATGGCGATTTCCTGCAAGATGCCACTACTGAAACCCCAGACGAAGCAAAAGGTTTGTAGTTTTAGATTTTAAACATCAATTCGTTATGAGATTAGACTGGCCAAAGACATTTTTCATTATTGTCTAATCTAATTTAACCCGGATAAATATGCATTTATAAAGAGAAAGTTTCAAAAGAACAGCAAGGTAATTTTAATAAACTGGAATTTATTTTTATGAAATTATTTTTTGGAGACAGCCCAGCCCGTCTAATTTATACCACACCAAAATGTAAGTTTGTATATTGCATAATGCATTCATTAGCTTTGCCTCAATCATACTGCAGCCATTGAAAGTTACTTTCACCGTTTACTACTGTCAAGAGATAACCCTAGGGAACACCGAATGTAAAAAATCAAAGAGATGTCGTTCATATTATTATCTAGACGGGCTATGC
>JAHZNI010000453.1:0-20747 GCA_027744415.1 Seira ritae
CTGGTCTTCCGGGAAAGGCCTAGCCAATGCTATTATTTCGGCTTGGTTTGTGGCGATGGTACTTGGTAGTCATTTCCCCCCAAAAAAAAGTAAACAGACTTTTTAATGGACTAGGCGTAGGAATGGATGTATATATGCTCATGCTCATGTATGTAAAATTTTTATCCATTTTATTGATTGCTTTCCTCCAAGAAAATTTTTTTAACTTTAACTTTCCCCAAGCCTACCTTATGGCATGGCATGGCATGGCATGGGACGTAATGGTATGTTATGCTTCGTTTGGTTCGCTGCAGTTACGTGTTCTGGTGGTTCACGGTCACTCACGAAAAAAAATTTTCGTAACAGCAATTTTCATCTATATTTCTTGGCTTGTGTAATAATTCCTAAAGAAATGAACGGAAGCGGGAAAAATGTGATGGAATGAAAATAAAATTGAGTGATTTTTTTCTAGCTCCGCGCTAGCACACGCCCGCCAATACAGGAGAAAGTTGATTATGATGGTGATGGTCTGATGGTCATACTTACATAGTTACACGAATTATATTAGATTGTGAGAAAAACATTGATTTTCTCTCACTTGTTCCTTCTTCTTGCTGAGATTGCGATTTCAGATTACGACGATGATTCCAACAGAGAAAAAAAAGTTTTGTGAAGGAATGTTTTTGGGGAAATTGCTTATTCATTGGAAATCAAGACAGACACGGAGAGGCAGACTTCAGACTGCAGACTTATGCATTGCATGTACCTATGTAAGCAGTTGTAGAAATCAGAAATCGGAAGTCATGCAATTTAGATTAAAAAGGAGGGCGAGGAAAAAATCGATTGAATCCAGAGAAAGTACATAAAGAAAGTTAAAAAGTTTTGTCTGAAGAGCTCATGTCTTTTGGCCGGACTGATAAGAGATTTTGTTATGCTCGCTTAATAATTCCCATGAGGATGGACCAACCACTGACGATTGGCGATGGGCCTGTATCTGGCATATCTATGTACAGTAATGGTGTCTCCCATTTTCTTTAGGAATAATAATAATCATTATTATTATTATTACTGCAGTAACAGTAGGGATATTTCGGCCTTTAATGCACTTGTCTTGTCTTGCCTTTTCAGGTCCAAAAAATTTTTTTCAGGGAATAAGGATTGCCATTAGACATGCGAGCCTTAGAGAAAGTTTTCGCAGTTGAGGAAGTTCTAATCTACGATCTGGGTAAGGAGCTTCTTGAAGAGGAGCTCAAAAAATGATGATGATGATCATCTTCTTCTTCTTCATGAATGCCTTCGTTAAGAAAAAATTTTTTTTGTGAGGGTGCCAACTCGAAAAAAAAATTCTGTCCGATATCCGACCTGCCCTACATTTTTTTCTTCAATGGTGAAAGCAAGGAATAGAATAGATCAGGTCATTCTTGAGAATGAGATGAGCATTGAGCCTCTTCACTCCATTTACTTTTGTGAAATCTGAGATACATACCATACCAATCCTTCTTTCTTGAATGGAGGGAAGACCTGGACTTGGGGAAAGGAGGAAGTACTTCTTAACTTTCAAAGACAAAAACCCTTCCTTCCTGGATGAGTACTAGTACTGCGTACGTACTTTCTATATTTTGATGTAATAAAATGCAGGAAAGGAAATGAAATATGAGATGTGATTGTATTTTGGGCTGACTTGGCTTGGTGTTATGTTGGTGCGGATAAATGTGAGTTCAATAACATTTTCCAAACTGCCGACTACATAGAACTAAAAACAAGAGAAAACTTTCTCAGCTTCCTTAGTTCTAGCCTTAGTTCTATTCCTAGTGGAATCGAACATGTTGATGTTGAATGCTGATAGTCGGCTCGAGTTTCGGTGAAAGTTGAAAGATATGGGAAAAGGGGATGTTATGATGGCAATATAGTCATTATTCATCGAATTCATGCCAACATAACACTTAAGTGTGAACTGAAGGCGTATCCGGTAACTCGCTGTCTATAAAAAAATCGAATGGCTTGGGAAAATTCTGTTTCATCGAAAAAATATATATATGCGGTGAAAGTTAGGTTATAGTGCATTATATAGCTATAGCCATGGAGGAAGTCTTGTGGAGGAAAATGATATAATGGAGGAAAGAGGAAACATGCATTTCTTATGAAGCAAAATTGCTTCAAAAAAGTGTAGGTGGGTGGTCTGGAGTCTAGAAGGGAACATCTCTTGTTTTATTCAGGGGAAATTAAAAGATTCATATTTTCCGGAGAAAGTCTCGAAGACGAAAGTCGTTTTTGAAGGCCGGAATCCTACAGAAACAATAACATTTACAATGTCGAAAATATTGTAACTTCGCTTTTTATGAGGATAACAGGGATACCACTTCGATAATAACTTCATCTTCAACATCGCAACTCTGTCCTAGTCCTGATTTCGTGTCATAAAGAAAGAAAGAAAAGGTGAGTGTTTTGAATTGGGATGAGGATAACTGGATAAAAGGAGGAAGGGAAGTGAAAGTAGAAAAAATGTATTTTCTACTTTTACTTTCACCGGTAGTGGTGTCGCATGGCGTGTGTGGGAGTTGCATGGTGTGTGTAAAGAGCATAAAAACTTTCTCCACGTCCCAGATATTTTTATGGCAAAGTGAAATGTAAGGGGAATAAAGATGTTGAGCCAGAGCAAGTTGCAAGTTTCGCAATAAATTTCTTGACAACATTTGGGGATGACATGACACGGTAAAAACAGAAGAAAAAACTAACTAGAGAGGAGCAAGATGGCTATAGTCACGGAAGACATGAAGATGGAATGGAATGAGATGAGGTGGGTCAGGTTCAGTTTGGATATAAAGGAAATGAAAGAGGAAGAAAGTTTCAGAAGTTTAGTATTTTCAGGTCAGAGTTTTAGGTTATTTCCTGAGCTGAGATGAGTAAAAGTGAAGGAGATTAATGGTGAAAAGTGGAATAACAAAAACATATTTCCTGTATTTTATTATTCTCATTTTGGGGGCTTTTATGAATCTCACAAAAATGACTGCATATCTAATTCCCTACGACAATATTTCCATTTCCATCATAATTTTTGAATACTGAAGTGATTTCTACCTAAACCTTCAATAGAAAATGTGTGTGTATCCTATTTACTTTTCCCACTCCTTTCAAAATTCTTTTGATGTAGGTGGATGGGATGATTGTTGACATTCGCCTACATACGTCAATATCATGTCTCATCTCAGGTCTTAAAAGCTTGTCACACATCATCAATCTCCATTCCACTCGTCATCATCATCACCGTCAACAGCACCAAAACCAAAGCTAAGCTTCCTTCCAGACTTGCAGAATGAATCATAAACCCTATTTTTTTCCCAGACGAAATTTTCATTCCTCAGTCTCAGTCTATTTTCCTTTTACACTTCTAGGTTCTTTAGATCGTAAAAGGTTTTGGATTTGGAGGGAAAAGGAGGAATCTGAAAACATTCCTCTATTTTTAGGACGTGATAGGAAATGAATTGCTTTAGTTTTATGAGAAGGTGGGAAGGGAATGAGACGTCTTTATTACACCTCGAGAAAAAAATAAGTTGGCAGACGCGCTTGCTCAATGCCACTATTCTTTAGTCGTAGTTCCACAGCTTGTCCAGTCATTAGCGCCAGACCAGACACCTGCTCATGATCACGTGACCAATTAAGCCGGATTAATGTGAAAAGTTATAATATCGGGGAAATAGAATGAGAAATAGAGCCACATTCAGATCTGAAAAATATCAATCAATTCACTAGCTCTCTTCTCTTGGCTTTATTGACTTTTAAAATCCCGTTTTCGCTTTTTTTTCATTTTAATCGTCGCACCTGCATCTTCAGCTTTAGCGAATCGAAGCTTGAAAAGGCAAATCAAATCCCATTCCTAATCCTAATCACACCTGCGCATTTTATCTATCTATCTAGCTATACGAGCGCAAAAGATGCGTCATTTAAATTTACTATAGGTATCTATTTCCCATAACGGATTGCAGTTTGCAGTGCATTGTGATGTGAAGGCATGACTAACTCAAGTCGAGGAAAACCTAAAGCGGTAAACAAACACTTAGACTGACGAGGTGAGGTGAGGTTCTCGAAATCTTGATTCCTTCTCTGGTCCCAAAATCCCTATCTCGCTTCAATGCAGTTTATCCAGTTTTAACTGAGAAATCCCAGTTCATAGTTCACCTCCTCTTGCTTGCATTTTTAATGAATTGAAATGAAGCGTAATATTTGACTCTGAATTTGAATCTGAATCCGCTTCACTTCACTTGATTGTATGCATGCTTTTATGAATTCATTATCTCTGCGAGAATAAATCATATTTTTTCATCCCATCAAAGCCAAAATATATGTATTATGCTGACGCTTTATTTCTCTTCAGCTTTTCACGTGGGAATTAAATTCATCAAACGCAACGCAATTAGCATAATATATATAATCCGAGTGTTTATCATTCAATTCAGCTTGACAGGCTTTTCTACTCCGTTATAATGTAATCTAAACTGTTTGATATTCTGCATAAAATGAGCTAATGAAATTGTTCACAAGAATATTTTCTTTTATTCAATTCACTTGGAAAAAAATCAATTTCATTTCGTAAAGTAGCTTTGAAGAGCCAAAAAAAAGTCCCATAAAAATATATTCATTTTTGACTAAGCATGAAAATATAATCCAATTCATTTGCCTATATACCTATACTGCTAAGAACATGAGTTCGGATTTGGATATCGGTTTTTAGCCTTTCCCAAGTCAAGCAGACAAAGACATTTACTCGTAGAGTAGTACTGTCAGAAACAATCAGATTTCACAAAAATCCCTCTATATTTCATTCTTTACGGCTTATATGGTACTCCTCAAATACTCAAATGCTCAACTCCCAACTCCCCCACATTTTTTATCGTCTTTGAAAAAAATTCCTATTTCAATTTAGCCTTAGTCAGTTCTGTTCTGTCTGTCCCTGCCTCTCCCATTTTATTATTTTCTGCAAAGGAATTTTTTGGGATAAAAACAGGTTTTTCTATTCTAACCATTGTTCCATATAAAAATGCACATTCCGTAAAAAACTCCTCTCTGTCGAAAATAAACCAAGCCAAAGCCAATTCAAAAAGCTAAAAGGAGATATTCAAAAAAACGCTCAGGAATTTCCTGCTAATTCCTTAAGCCATTCTCGTTTTAAAGAGCCATAATTTCTCAAAAGAGACGCGATGCAAAAATAGGGAGATGTGAATGGCCAAATTTTCAGTTATTATTGTGTGGAAGGAGGACAATAAGTCATTTTTTTATTGTAGAATGAAAAATTCAAAATGGTTTGTGAAAGTACGCCACTAACTAAATATAACCACGAGTCCCTTAAGCAATAAAAGGGGAAGGAAAATATGGAGATAATAAAAAAGGATTTAATTTTTGTTTTCATAAAGCGCATATAAATAGATAGGTAGGTAATGCGAATTCCCACGTGAAACACACATAGTGATTTTAGGAGATGGCAAAAACTCCAAGACTCCTTAAAAAAATTCCGAAAGAGAAAGAATGCTTTCCAGTTTTCTATTCCAATCCAATGACAGCATATTATGTACGTTTAGGGCGGGTAAATTTTTTAAGTACTTCCACAGTTTACTACGTTTCCACATTTTATTATGTCTCCTCCTCCATAAAAAAGTATCTGGTAAAGAGCCTTGAAAAAACAAGGGAGACTAAAGACCCGGAGCTAAACACCGCTTTTAAAGGAAGAAGTGGAAGTAGGAATGGATGGATAAACATCAACATCCCAAAAAAAATCCCGCGAACACAAAAAGAGAAAGAGAGAAAAAGAAAATAAGCCCGTTTTTAGGAACTTTTCCCTTTTCCCTTTTTAGGGACGGTGAAAGGCTCTACTTTACTTACATATCTATGTACATCGTTATGTTTATGGATATGGCTATGGCGATGATGATGAGATAAAAAAAAATATTTTTTTCGGAGGATGTGGACATGGACTTAAGGGAATACAGCGCATTTTCATTACATTATACATACATACATAGGTACATAATACTTTTCTGTGAGTGAACCAAAGACAACGCCAGTCTGGACTCTGGAGCGGCAATAAGGAAAAAAATCCCACGAGATGTTCTCCTTTTATTTCCTTTCTTTCTCTCTGGATTTTCAAAAGAAAGTTTATTTTTGATGTCAGTGTCATTCGCTCGCATTTCTCAAATCGCAACTCTTTCCTTCATCTAATCTCGCGAGACTATACCATACTTAAACTTTTTCTTTTGCAGACGCTGCGCTGTAAATTGATTATAACGCGACGATGAAGGAGGGTGAGGACATTCGCTCGCATTTCGCAATCGCAACTCTTTCCTTCATCTAATCTCGCGAGACTATACCATACTTAAACTTTTTCTTTTGCAGACGCTGCGCTGTAAATTGATTATAACGCGACGATGAAGGAGGGTGAGGGTAAGGTAAAGTTATTTCTTTTTGTAATGTTCAGCTTCAGCCTGAGCCTTAAACGTCATCATTTCGGATGATGCGGATACATTTAACTGTAGAAAGAGTAATGGTCCTTTTATGGTGGTCCATCACGGAAGAATTTGCATGCGCTCATTATTTGTACTATATTTCACCATGCCAAAGCCAAATCCAAGGCAAACTGTTGCTTTACATTTGCTGTCCCATTTTACTTTGTATTTCAGATTTCAGGAATGTGAAATTAATTCCGTTAACATCTGCACTGCACTGGCACTAGGTATTCTCTACGCTTTAATCCGTGTTTAATTCAGAAACTACTTAGGCCTTTCCTCGCCCCTCCACACAGACATCCCTGAAAATCCTCTTTGGCTTAAAGTAGGCACATAATACCTTGCAAAAATATTTTCCTACTTCATAAGTTTTTCCTACTGCACGTGTTTTCTTTTTTCTCCCTCCACCATATTATGTATATGCACCTTGAAAAAAAATTTATAATCCGATTTTTGCACGAAATCATATAATCTTTTCTTTTTTTCCGCCTGCCTCCTTGTAATAATAATCTCGATCCTCATCTTGAAAAAAAATGATTGCATTATTATGACAATCCTCTTTTATCACAATTCCCTCAAGAGGATGAGGATGATGATGATGATGAGATGAGGTAAAAGCTACCAATCCACTTTACATAACTGTTTTCCATTTTCAATACAACACCTCTCTCCATCTCCTCCTCCTGAGCCAGCGAAATCAAAGCAGCTCAATCTGAAGGGCTTCTGGCAAATTGAGAATCACGACAGGACACGATACGACTACTACTACTACTACCCTACATCGCATCAGCATCATCATCACCTCTGGCTCTATAATATATATTTTTTCAGATTTTTAGACTCTTCGGTCTCATCCATCAGGCGAGGGAATATTTTTTTTACAGGTGATCTGATCTGAAATCTGCATATTCCTCATTCTTCGATCCAACCCAACGCAACGTACCACGTACCCAATCCAATCCACTCGTCGACCGAACGACCGACCTCTATCATGGCTTAGATCTTTCCCTAATTTCCTCCTTGAAAAAAAAGTCCCACATATTATTTTTTTTATAATTTATTGCTACCGAACCAAGCCAAAGCCAAACCAATCCAAATATGATTATGATTATGCATGCAATTTTTCCCTGTAAAATGTACAGTTATTATTACGTCCCTTTTTTCCCTTAAAAACAATTCATTTTCACTTCAACTTCAGCATCCCATCCAATCCATCCAACTCGTTTCATTTCAAATTCAAACCGACCGACCGACCGAAAGATTCAGAGCAAGAGCATTGCACATATATTATGTATCCTATCAGCTCTAGCGACCTATCAATAATCATTAGCGATGGTCGAATGGATGACGATGGCGAAGGAATAATAAAGGAGACCATCGCATTTTTCAATCTCTCAGTTTTTTTCCGAACCAGAAAACGATTTTTCTCCTCGAAAAAAAATTGGCAACATCTGCACTGCACGGCATCCTGTATCATCGTCTCATCACATCCCTGCTCCTCAAAAAATTTTTCACATCAAAACCGTCCATCATATCAACAGAAAAAAATACAAAAGGACTCATCATCCTCTCAATCCCAAAACCATAATAATAATCATCCATGAAAGCAACCGCGATGCGATTCAGTGCACTGTACACATACTACTACTACCATTATTAATATTATTAGAGGAAAATTACAATTCATAATAATAACAGCAGCAGCGGTAACAATGCTATAATAGATATGTATTCAATCTGTTATTCTCTTGATAACAATAAAACAATTTTGCGAGTGAGTGACTGAGTGAGTGAGTGAAAGAAGTAGTCCTCTTCATCTGAACAAAAAAAACACATCACTTAAGAGAAAAAAATATATGAAGAGCCTGTCTTGTCTTCTTGTCTGCCATCACTATCACCATCGCCAATATATTTTTTTTGCTGTTGTTTTGTTGTTGTTGTTCGTGTTTTTATATTTGACGGTCCCTTTTTTTCTTTCGCCATTGAAAATTGAAAATGCATGCAGAAATCGCTAAATTAGGTAATATATTTTTGCAAAATACCAAACGCCAAATCCCTGCAGAATGAGGAAGCACTTGAAGGGAGAAATAAATGAATGAATGAAATGCAAAATGCAAAATTCTTATTGCAAAAAATATGTTATTTTGTATTTGTCCTAGTAGCATAGCATACATATATCTTCATTCTTCATCTTCTCCTTCGTCAAAACATTCATAATTCATGAAAAAATTCATGAAAAAAGACTCTCGAGACTCGAGACGTATGTGTATTCTATGGAACTTACACATTCACGCTTAGCATCATCAAGTCATAATTTAATCAGATGAATTGAATTATGAATAGATGAATGAATAAATTAAAGCCTGTCTCAGACCTCTCTTTCTTTGCGTGAGGACATGGTACATGGCATTTAAAATTTAAAGTAAAATTGTTGTTGTATTTGTATTGAAGAAACTCATGAACTGTTAATACCTGCTCGAGCTCAACTCTCCTTCATTTTGCATAATATTTTTTTTGAGAAGTTAATTAGTAGGGAAGTGAATGCAGGAGCAGACATATTATTTTACTACGCTCCGCTCCTCATTTCAATAAGAAGTAAAGAGAGAGGTGACATGACAGGAACGCTCTACCCAGAAGAAGAGCCAGGCCAGAGCCAGGTAAAAAAAATGATGAAGTGGTCGAGATCCTGAATTCCTGAATCATGATCCTACATACTTAGTAGGTACTTTAGCCGAGGTGTTAAATCATTTATTCCTCCATGTCTCTCGAGATGAGCCACATTTATATATTTTTTTTCGCTAAAAAGGTGTTTATTTCAATGGGAAAGTCGTGAATGGAATGAGAGGAGAGCAGAACAGAACAAGTTTAAGCATATTTATTTTTTTGGAGGACTCTTGCTCTTGCTCACCAGCTCACCTTCGAGCATCAAAAACCCAAAATGAACATCAACATCATATATCACATCACATCCATCCATACATACTTCTTTTTGGAGTGGATAAAAACGAATTCTTTTTTTTTTTCTCAAAAAGAAAAAAAATATTTTTTATGATGTGGTGAGTGGTGAGTTCTTTCGCTGAAAAATACGTTATCTATAATATATTTTTTATGACATTTTGAAAATATTCGGATCGTTACTGAAGGAGACCTGAAGAGAAAAGTATGTGAAGGAATTTCCCCCTCTCAACACAGCTCCTTTCCTTTCTACAGCTGTATTTAGCTGTCATTTCTGTCACCCAAAAGGAAAGGAATATAAAGACCACATGTTGAGATGACAGGTATTGCCATTGCCAGCCTCGCCATACTTACTTAGTTGCCATGTTCGTGTTTTTTCCCCTCAAAAACAGCGTTTACCTAATTCATTCACGCGTCAAACCCAGCGTCCATAACATAACGACAACAACTACAACTACAGTAGACAAACTGTATCTGTAATCTGTATCAATAGAAAATTTTTGTTTGCAGATGTTTTTTTTTGCGGCAATATAAAGTTTGCCGTTTTGTTGCCAGCCTGAAGCTTGACGGGTGTTGTGTTGTGTTGGTAATTTGGTAACGCCATGCGATGCCATATTATCGAGTCCTGGTGGCGATGCCAATCTGCCAAAGCAGTGCAATGCAATGTGTTTGAGTTTTGATGAACAATTTTGCAGTTTGCAGGTACATATCACGTTTACCACCCTCAGCGGGAGGTTCCCCATCATCGATGTTTAAACAAGGNGTTTAAACAAGGACAAGAACGACAACTCAACACTCAACAGCCAATTCAAGATCAATGACAATGACAGTGACAGTGACAATGAAATTTTTTTTCTATTCTGTGGAGGACCGAGAAGAAGAGAGGAGCGCTTATTTTCCTTAGTTTAGGGTAGTTATCATTTTCACACAGGTTTGCACACGAGACGAGACACGAGCAAAAATTATTTGTCAGAGATGAAAATCGTTCCTATAGATCTGATTCTGAAATCTGAAGAAGGAGCAGTAGCTGTGCATTTTGTAGAAGGATCGAGAACAATAGACAAAAAAAATATATTTGGAGGAAGGAAGAAGCGAACCGAAGCTTTATTTACGTAACGGGACGAAAATAAGCCTATTTATCTCGAGCGATGTATGTATGTACATGAATGCGAATCCTGAATTCTTTGTCCTTCAGAAAAAAGAAGGATGGAAAAAGCGTTGATGGAGATGGAGGCAAGAGAGAAAATTGTCGCCAGCTGGTGTAGATTTTTTGGTTCTCTCCCAGGCAATCAAAATGTAGTTTAGGGAACATCTGCCGCATAAAATACATATTTTATGAAATAAAATTCGCATACATCTATGCAAAATCGCGATTTTCGCAGGGAAATGGATTTGTGAATTTTAAAAAATTGTTTCATTTCAGCATCAAGGTCATGCTTTTCCAGCTTTCTTCTTTTTTTTTGGCTGGCATCATCGCTTCAAGAACTTGAACCCTAGGGAACAAAAAGGGGAGGGAAGGAAAAGGAGGAGGGAGGAAGAAGGCTAAAAATGTAATATGATAGGTATTAATGATGAATGATTTATGTTTGTAGCTAGACGATAGCCAACATTTCCATTGTTTTCTGAAACAACTTGCATCATATCTTCAACTGAGCTTGTCATTGAAATGACAGAACTCTTAATCTCTTGAAAAGATGACATGACATGAATACCATCAATTAAATAGCTCTAGTGTTGATGCAATCTTTATTTTAGGCATTGAAAAAAAACCTCTGAAGAAATTAGAAAGTTTTCCAGTTGCCTTTGCCTATGTATAATGCATAGTCAAAAAAAGCCGAGCTTGGCGTTGGCAGCTTTGGCACTTAAGTGGTATTGCTTGTGCAAACAAAAGGTGCCTACTTCTACTTGCTCAGTTTTTTTCCTCCTGAGTGCTGAGGTGAGCATTGAATATATAGTGAAAGTGTGAGGAGAAAGCGCGAGAGCGAGAAAGCAACCGCGTTAATGTCTTCTCCAGCTTTTTTTTATTTTCTCGCCAAAAAGTTTTGTGTTTTGTGAGCTTCCATGAACTATGTAAGCCTGGGTTAAAATATAAATGAGAAATGAAAGAGCACGCCACTTATTGTCAATGCATGTGTGTATGTATGTATGTACTTCGAAAGGAATGAAACGAAAGCAAGGAGAAAAAGTCAATAAATCGATTTAAGGCGAAAAAAGAAAGAATAAAATGGGTGGTTTAATTATCCCTTGAAAAGCTTGTTGTCCCCATCACTGCTATAAGAACTGCCATCGCCATCACCTTAAAAAATATTGCAGAGTTAAGTATTGAAAAGGGTCACTCTGCACTGCAATCGAAAGTAAATGGACTAAAGTAAAAGTCCAGTCCAGTCAACTCCAGATCCGAAATCCAATTGTGAATCTGATGATGTAATGAAATGATTGCACAATCGGAAAAAGTTGATTTTCCCCCAGAGGAGCAAGCACATCAAAAAGAAAGTTTTCAGCAGTAATTGAATGACAAGAGGATTGAATTGAAGAGCACACTTCCTTCCTACAACAGGATTGAATTGAAGAGCACACTTCCTTCCTAGACTACTACTGCTTCTCTTCCGAGAACCATTCATGTCACTCAACTTCAACATGAACATCAACACCCACCCACTCTTTATTATTATAGGACTGAGAAGAGGAGAGCCCGCTAAATAATTCAGTTTTCTTTTCACTGGGTGGATGGATATTGCGTGTGAGGAAAGAAGGCAGAGCAGAGCCTTGAATGAATACAATTACAAATACGGAGCTAATGAATGTTTATCATCACCTGCCTAAATATATTCCCATTCAAAGATAAACATTCCACCTACCTACTTATGTAAGTACATACATACACAGGCTAACCATCCATTCAACCAAAAACTAACTTTCTTTCTTCCTTTTTTCGGTAAATAGTAAATAAATGTTCCTTCCGCCTCTCAAGGTTCTTTTCACACCGGAGGCGACACTCGTCCTCATAAAAACTCATAAATTACATTACATCATACATTGTACATCCTTCCATCACATCGCATCAAATCATATCTATCTACCTCCTTTTCCTTCTTCCTCTTTCCGGGCTTGGCTACATAATACCTGCTACCTGCTACACACTCCACTCCGCCACATGACACAAACAAATCGTGAAATTATTTTTTTTCCCTGCCCCTCGGGCTAAGGGAAAAAGTTTTTATTTGTCGAGGAAAATGCTCCAGACCAAAAAAATGAGTTTCCACAAAGAGGAAGAGGGAAAAAACTAGGTTAAATACTACATACTTACTCATCATCAGTTGGAAAAAATGCCCGTTAGGTATGTACATAGATTGTATTTAGTTTGATAAAACACCTTTCTACCCCCCCTCCCCTCCCCGAAAAACTTTCACGATCCCGAGAAGGAAAAGTTTCATGATCATAATCTTTAATATCGCGATTATGGTTTTGCAGCGATAATGTTGTTTGCACTTTCTCCAGAGATGGATTTTGTCCGAACAATATTCGTTATAGTCCAGTACATGGAAAATAATGGACTTCATGGGAAATAATGGAAAATATGGACAATAATGGGTAATATTGAACAATATTACGGTCTATTACGGTATCAAGTCACCCCTTTTACTCTATGAATAAATTGGTTTGCATAAATATATTATTGTCCATTTTCTAATTTTGATATTGTCATCATTGTCCGGACAATATTATATTGTTCATCGCTTAATTATTGCCCAGCGCCAGGCGTGACTTTCTCCTCATTAAGCATCCTCATCATCACCATCATTCCTCCTTGATTTGATGTTTTATGCGAAATTCCGCATTCACGTGAACTGGAGCGGAAGCAGTTGTTTACAGTAAACATCCTTTGTCCTTGTCATCTTCCTTCCCTGAATACTTATTATCTACAATCTACAATTCCTTCATCTTCCTCTGGACCATAGGAATTCATCTTTGTTTTCAACTTACAAGTACCAAGTGCCTACCTACACTACACCTGTGTAAATTACATACTTAATGCACATCTCATCTCATAAAAATATATTGCACAGGTGACTAGTGACAGAAGATAAGACTTCAACATTTCAAGTCACGCTTCTACTACATCTACAGCTGAAGAGCTATATAATAGGCTAGAGGTCGTAAATTCATTGCTTAATGTCCCCCTGTCTTGTCTTGTCCTGGTAGACCTTGTTGAAAGAAAAAAAATTTCAAAATTGCAAATTGCAACTTTTCCTATTTGTTCAAGCTTCACCCTGAAATTATGGCGCTGCTATTGCTCTGATGCTCACTGTCCCAGTGGCACAATATATTATCCTATAGTCATGTCATGCAAATACAAAAGTGGTGAAGATTACTATGATTATGATTGATATATCACTATTCACCCTCAGCACAATCTGCATATTATTTTCTGGTATTTTTTTCCTGCATGTTATGTTATGGCCCATTGTTTTATTTCCCCATGAAGCCATGCATCACTTTGATCATACACGATGATGAAAATTGCATACGCGTAATCATCAACTCAAAATCGTATGATTTACCTCACTGGCTTGGATTGGCTTCACTCAGTCGCAGTCGTGGGTGTGGTTTCAGGAATTTTTTAAAATGCAACGTGTGGGCTTTGATAAATTTATGACCAGGACCAGGACTATAGAAGCAATGTGAGTTTATTTTTATTTTTGTCCTGCTAATTTTTTTTGGATTGGGTGAACGCACCCTGGTTCTCTCTGCAGACTCTGATCAAAGCAAAGACAATGGATGACAATACATAACAAGATAAGACAAGACAGGACAGGAGACAACAGCACGTGGCACTGGTCCCAGTCCCAGCTCACCTACATAGTCCTGGTCTGGTCATTTTCTAAATGTTTGTGCTATCTCCGAAAACAATCACCATTCACCATTGTATTTGTACTTTGTTTTTTATGGCATAATATGCTAGCTCTACCTCTACAACACAACCACCACCTCCGTGTTTTTCTTCGGAAGATGACCGTGACGGTGACTGGTGACGGTGAGGAATGACAAAGTTCCGTAACGCCCCAGTCCCAGTAAAAATTTAATATGTATAGGAGACATTTTTTTAAAGAAGATGAAAGAACGAGGATGTTTTCAGAATAAATAGGCTTTTGGATGACATGACTACGACTTGACAGTTCAGATCCCTTCATTCTCATTTGACAAATTCTCATCGCAAAAGCTAAAATAACTGACTAGACTGGGGAAGATTACCCATGCTCCTTTGAGCTTGATGAAAGAAGAAAATTATTTAGGTAGTTTGCGAAAAGTCAACATTGAATAATATGATGATGATGATATAATAGGTGGAAAAAATGTTATGAAAACATTTTAAAGCCTATTTTTCATTCATCTTCATTGTTTTCCATTTTCTGAAGGTAATCTAGAACTCCTAATAATGTACCTGTTAGGGTACTCCTATTCCTATGCAGAATAAAAAATATATCAAAAGAGGAAAGACTGGAACATGAACTGTAAAGAAGAGACGGGGAGAGAAGAAGAATTAATATTTCTCCGCAAATTCATGGCTCAAGGTTGTGTTGTGCGTTATGCGTGAAACAAAATGGATATGTATGCACTAGCTTTTGTACTTATAAATGAGCTGAGCTTGCTCTGAAAAAAGTTCATTAAAAAATAATATTCTAAACGCTTTTGAAATGCAAATTTTTTTTCTATTCTTGGAAATCTTGCTGAAAAGTTCGTGTTTCAAATCCATTATTTATGCACTTTCCGTCACTGTCAAAGTCTCTGTCGCCAGTTCTCAGTGATCATGCTCACCCACGCCAGAGGACAAAATACATAAATGCATTCATGGGAAATTTTCCACAACGAAATTACAATTTTCAAAACAAATCTTGCTTTTGAAGTAAAAAAAAGTTTTTGAACATCGGATAATAATTTAGGTGTTCATACATTATGTATCTTATTTAACTTTAACCGTTATGTAACGTTTTCTCCCTAAAGCTCTGCATAATGAGATAAAAAAATAATGTTGGAGTTAGAGTTGTAATGTTGTAAACTTGCACTTCACAGTTTCCGTTTGTCTTTTGACAACGACTTCCCTTTAACAAGGTACTAAGAAAATACATAACTCTCAGCTAGCACCTGTACGATTAAATAATATGCATAAAAAAAGTTTCAAGGAACGAATGAAAATTTTTTTTATGCTCATTTGAGTTTCAAAAGGAAGACGGAAGTCTGGTTTTATCTATCGAAACTGAATGTATCTAAGCTTGATTTAGTCATTTCATTATAATAGTAGAATGGCTTTATCAAACAGAAAGTTTGTTGAACTTTTTAGTAAATAAATAAATAATCAAGATCATTGTAAGAAGTTTATTTGAGAAAGAAGTCAACTCAAAGTTAAGGAGGAGAAGTGGAGGGAAGTGACAACGATAAAGTCAAGTTTGTCAAGAAAAGAAAAAGTCTCACGGGATGAATTGGATAATGTCAAGTCCAAGTCGAGAGGACATATGTACATACATGTGGACATGCTTCATGTTTCATGACATGACAAAATGAGAACTCACTCGTTCAAAATGCCACGGAAAGACCGAAAAATAAAGTTGAACAGCCGTAGTACTTATGTAGTTGTAAAGGTAGTGGTAGGTCAAGTGAGTTGTAGTGTACAATGCCAAGTTAAGCCATGATTTCATGTTCACGTTCATAATCACGATCATCTATCCAAAGCCGAGCCTTTAAGCCCGCCAAAGTTGCAAAAAAATAAATAATCAATCGTTTTTAGGTATTGTAAATAGCCTGTAGGGCATCAGATTCAGATTCGAATACAAAATAAGCGATTAGCTAATCAATTCCACACTTCAAAAAAAATTCACAAAGCCTTCAGGCATTTCATTGGTAGTAAAGTAGATACATAAGTAGTGATTTAAAAAAAATATTTTGTGGTTGGTCTTGGCCAGTAGAAGTGTACAAGCTCATTACTTGCTACACGTCTGACTCGTGCACGATCATGATAATGGCTAAAACTTGTCCTGGTAAATATAAACTACATAATAATAGGTATGTAGATATAAAGCGCTCAAAAATATGAACAAAAGTCGTGTATTTTCGTTTTCGTTGTAGGTTAGCTTCATTTTGGCAACATTTTTTTTAGCTAGGCACGTCGTCATTCAAATATATGCATGGAGAAACTATGTGGTCATGGCCAAATCCATGCCCATGTTTTCATTTTGACACATAGATAGATTGACTGATCTGAGTACAAATAAGAGTTTTAGCTTTCGCACCACGTCAGACTTAACAGCAAAACCAGCAATTAGTGAATTAGTTCAAAGAATTAAAATTTTTTTAAAAAATAAACTGGTAAGTAAAATTAAATCGGGTTTACAATTAGTTTACTTTACATAGTAATTTGATTATTGGTTTTTACAAAGTATTCAATGCTCGAAATAGGGAGATTTTCATGAGGATTCTATTGAGAAAAAAAACATTTTAACTTTAAATCGCTTAGAAAATTTTAAAAGCTTGAAAAAAGTTTTATAAGTTATTGCGACTGAATTCTGAATTGGAACAAATTATGTGGATATGGATACGGCATAAAATCAAATTACAATAAGCGTGATCAAGCCAGAGCCAGGCATCTTGCAGTGTGTATATCTATTCTTGAGTTACAGATAATTTCCAAGTAAATGCAACTGATTATTTTCATGGAAACGATATTTTTTCATTGCACTTTAACTCATTGTAGAGTGTACCATTTATGAAAATAGTTGGTTATCATCACTGATAACATAGGAAGTAATATTGTAAGTAGCAGTAGTTTTTAAAGGTTGAGAATTAAAGACTTTATGTAGTAGTGAATTCAACAGTTTCCAAAAGGAAACTGGCTGATGTGACAGGCATAGCAGCCGGCTTTTTATACCGGTGGCAGAGGCTCAAAACAATGGAACAAACCGTAATATTATTTCTTCTCGGAATTTGACTGAATTAAAAGAAAAAAACAATAACCATTTATGAAAATAGTTGGTTATCATCACTGATAACATAGGAAGTGATATTGTAAGTAGCAGTAGCAGTAGTATTTAAAGGTAGAGAATTAAAGACTTTATGTAGTAGTGAATTCAACAGTTTCCAAAAGGAAACTGGCTGATGTGACAGGCATAGCAGCCGGCTTTTTATACCACCGGTGGCAGAGGCTCAAAACAATGGAACAAACCGTAATATTATTTCTTCTCGGAATTTGACTGAATTAAAAGAAAAAAAACAATACAATACACCTGCTTTAAGATATGATGTCATTGTCTAGAGACTTGAATGGAATTCCCAATAAATCTTTTGGTAGCAAGAAGAGGATAGTCACGTGCTGAGACTTAAATATGTAGTTATTTACCTAGGTAACATTTCTAATTGAAGTCATATCAAAGTTAGAAAAATGCACTTGCTGCACTCTTTAAAATTTCAACGAGATAAATTTTAAGTCCAATTTAATATTTTCTATTGAAGATGAGTAAGGCAGAGAACACATAATATACACCTGACTAGCTTAACTCAAGTTTAGTTTTAAAACAGTTTCGAGTTTCGACAGATGAAGAAGTCAACCAAATTGTGTCCATTAACGAACGTACCCTTGATAGGTATTTGTCTGAAGAATCAATTGAAAAAATTGAATTGCAATACATATTCCATTTATGTAGTTCAAACTTTATCGTTTGTACATTCAATGAGAACGTTGATACTTTTCCGCTTGATTTTTCCACTGTTTCATGGATAGTGCGAAGAAATGGAATTTCAGAACGCTGTAGGTCACAATCGTTCCAGCTTATAATTAATTATTAACCATATACATAACCTTAGGAGAACACGATTTAGAGTAAAACAATAAAAATGTGCCATTTTTGATTTTTCCACTGTTTCATGGATAGTGCGATGAAATGGAATTTCCGAACGCAGTAGATCACAGTCGTCACAGATTTTCAATTACGTAATTATTAACCATATACAAAACCTAAGGAGAACACGATTTAGAGTAAAACAATAAAAATGTGCCATTTTTCTACAGTAAGAATCCGTGTTTTCATGGATTTTTTTAAGATAAAGATTTTTAAGATGGAGTAAAGCATAATATATTACGATGCGATATGAAAACCCACACTCGACCTTGGGCAATAAAAAACCATCTTCCAGCGTTGCCAGTGCCATTGTTTTAAACTAAAATTTTAAAGCTCTTGTCTTGCCAGCGGGAGAGGATGACATTGGAACCGGAGCGATTAGAGAAACACTACATCAGTCTTTTTTTGTTTAGTTCGGTATTTTTCAGACATTGCTATGCTAATCATCCTAAAACGCAAAAAAAGGATAATATTTTTGGCATAAATGCATATACATGGCAAAAGCAGTAATATTACATTGTAGTAAAAGTGTCGTGATATATGGATTAAATACTACGGATAAGCAGTTATTCAGCTCCAAGCTAAAAATACTTTCGCAGGAAAGAACATGAACATCCATCTCCAATTCTCCGTCCCCCGGACATAAAACAGTTTTTTATTATGCTCCCCACAAAAAAAGTATTCCAATTCCAACCCGTTCGCTTACTTTTTTTCTCGCTTCGTCCGTAGTCCGTGTGCATGCAATGCATCATAATTCATAATATATTTCCTCTAGCACTGCATAAATTTTCATTGCCCCTGTTTCTCTGTTCCATAAAAATATAGATAAACAAACTTAAACTTACACGAGAACGAGAAGTGAAAGACAAAGCCAAGACTAAAAGATGAGCCAGACCGGCTAGCAACCTGCATAAAAAAATATGCATTTTCATGAGGAAACTTTTTTCTAAGATTCTAAGAAAATTATATTTTCAGCGTGGTCAAACCATCACCATCCTAATCATTTAACGGAGATTGATAACTCTGCTTAGCATCATCTTCATCAGCATCAGCATTCACAATCACCCACGACTGACTAAAGTAAAGACGATAATTCATTATGGAATATGAATAGCGCAAGAAGGAGAATGAGTCAAGAATATGGAAATGGAGGAAGCATGAACAAATTTTTTTTGGCAAACTGAGTGAGACTGGTTTGCCTAAACTTTTCCTTTCGCATTAATCATCACTAGAAAAAATATATTTGTGTGAGTGTTTAGTTTAGACGCTAATTATATTCACAGCAGATAATATCATGAGCCCAACTTTAGTTCTGCTCAGGTAGGTATTTTTTTAAGAAGCAGGTGGAGTGCAGTGCAGCGCATTGCATACAAAATAGGAAACTAGAAGAAAAATGCACGTTCTCAGCTTCACAGATACATTATCAGAGGGATGTAAAAAAAGGAAGATATTTTTCTAGGAAGGAGAAGATCAAGTTGAATATTAAGTCAACAACAAAAATTACGTCAGCTTGAGCCTGAGCATTGAACGTTGGGTAGGCATAATCAACATCCTCCTCCTAATTTACTAATTCGAAATGTTTGTTGTGTTGTGAAGTGTATCGCTTTACGATTTTCATTTAGGCAGAGATGATGATGCGGGTATTGAATAAATACCTATCCTGATTCTGATGAAATGTTTACTCTCAATTCCCACCAAAGTTGATTTTCTCTGAAGTTCGTGTTCATTCTCCACCTTTGCCATTGACATTCAAAACTCCTGGTTTTGGTTCTAAAGATTGAGTAAATGAAAATTAGACTTAAATTTCGGAGAAGGCTTAGAAGAAATCCGAGGATGAGGAGGATTCTTTTCAATTTCAACTGCACTGCAATGCAATCAATCTAATTCACTCTGTCACGTTGCTTGCTCTTGTTTTTTTTCTGCGCAGATTTCAGATTGTAAACTTGATTCCTTCCAATTCAGAAGGCTTAATTGCATGGCTTTTAAACTTTAAACACGAAAGGCTCTGCTTTTCTTCAGTCTAGAGTGTATAGGATTTCAGAGCCCACCTTTGTTATTTAAATCCACTCATTTCCGAGGAAAAAGAAACCCGAACCCTATTAACTTGACTTGAATTGGCTTGGCGTATTCAATTCAATGAGCTCAGGTGAGGAACGAATAAAGTCGAGTCAAGTCAAGTGAAGCCATGTAATTATATCTCTTTTGCTTTTATATTGCTTCTTCTGTTGATCTACTTACCTAGAGACTTCCCTTAGGATTAAGAGAAGACAAGACGCAATGACTTATGTCATGTCATGTCATGCAGCATAATATAATATGCATTGTTATCCTTTTTGTAGCAATCATTTGATACAGAATGTACGCAAAAAGTAATTTACATACAATCATTTTACTATAGACATAATGGAGGAGGACATTGCACTGGCTCTGG
>JAHZNI010000454.1:0-26686 GCA_027744415.1 Seira ritae
TCCAAAAGTATTTTGTAATGAACTTTAAGAATTCTGCTGCTCGTGAATGAGCCAAAGTTTTATCTAATTTACCTGACCGCGGGCAGTTGCAAAGTGGAGAAAAGATCTGTCTTAGTCTTAAATGACCAATTCAATTCCATAGAATAATAAATATTATAGTGTTACAGTGTTATATGAGTCAATCCCAGCCAGAACTGTTTTGAAGGCGGAAATTCATGGCATAAAGACAACATTTCCCGCCAAACTGATGACAAAACGTATTTATTAGAACTGTTAATGTGCAAACTTTTGCGCGTATTTTAAATCGAAAATAAGGTATTAAGTATTTGTGAAGAGCATTTTGCTAGAGGTAAGACACACTCATTTTAAGGAGGGGTTCAAATTAAATAAAATTAGTGAAAAACGATAAAGTGGTCCACCAAACAGAGTACTGAACATGGGTAAACTACATGTAACTTGTAAATTATCCCCAAGCTAATTATGGAAGCATTAGGCAAGCAATTTTGCTTGCTTTTGATTGGTGATTGATGCTGAGTGATCAAGATTTTTGAACCTGATTTAATCAAGAATCGAGGAGAAGCTAGCAAAAACCTCCCTCCTTTCCCAAAAAGGAAATTTGAACAAAAGTTCATACGATTTACTCCCGTCGTCGAAATCTAGGGAGGCTCCATTGGGTCAGTAGAGAAGTATAATGTTGAAGCCTTCAACTCTGCGAAAAGTGGACTACCGATGACGAACAATAAAATGCACCACATCGCATCTTGCATATCTTAAGCAAATAAGGAATGATGCAGAAACACCTGAAGCTATCGACAACACCATCAGATCAGATGCATCAATTTCAATTGAGTCATTTCATTTCTACATCAACTTGTTTGGCTATCAATGTCAATGTCATGCGCACAGACACATAGAAAGAATTACGAGAGGAAGTCATAAAATCAGATAATATTTAAAGGAGCAAGTGTTTGCAGGGAATTTATGAATGGCAGCATTAGCACTCGACTCACTCAGTCAGTGTCTTGTCTTGTCATGGCCTGGCTTGGGCTGTCACTGTCCTTCTATCTTTCACCAACGAAAAATGACTTGTCCTGTCCTGTCGTCTCGCGTAGCTGCTGAATCGTGAGCCCTAATTATTATGAGTTGTGAATGGGTGATCATGATCACTTTGTAAAAAAATGCCTTTCTCTTACTTTGCTTTGAAAAATATGATGATAGGCAATCGGGTTTTGTTTATTCTTCACGTATGTACACATGAATGAGAATAGTACTTATTTACGTGACATGGGAATTTTCTAAAAACCAACGTAATGCATGATTGCAAGTTGCATGTTTGTTTTTTTTGTTATAGCTCAGGGACAGGTACGAAGAAAAGCGTTTTCTCTTCTCTAGAAATGAAATGCATACAGGTTTCAGGTGGTTGGGGTGTTGGGATACATAGAGGTATGACTTGTGGAAATTAAAGAATTAAATTGATTTTATTGGAGACATGGTGGTTGGAGAAAGTGAATTTTTACAATTTTCAATAATTTCTACGCATTATTGATACAAAATACAAAAGTGTTTAGACCGCAACTAAGTCTTGGAAGGAAGTCTTTGCAAATGGCACGAATTTGTCGTACTCGTACAAGGTTGGTATTTATTATATTTCCAAGTGTAAATATATGATGGTCATTTGAATAGTGATGAAGATTTGAATCTATATCTAGTGGAAATCTTCGTAAAGGCATAATTTTTGGATTCAGTCGTTCTGATTATAATGGAAGCATCTAATTTCTAAAAGTTCATTTTCTAACACAGCTTTATTGATGACGGCGAATGAAAGAGGTAAAAGTAACGCCTCCAATTGTTTCATCTTGCACGTTTTTGTCTCATCTCACACCTTTTAATTTTCCTTTTTTTTTGTCTTGAATTGGGCACAATTAAGGATGAAATATTGAGCATGTTCACACTTCACATTGAGAAAGCCATTGTCCCGATTACATCAAAAATTATCAGTTGAGGAGATGCCTAGATGATCATTGATAAAAAAATCTAGAAACGAAGATTTCTTTATTAGGGAGAATACAAGCTCTTTCTTTGTTTTCAATAAATAAAATCGGGTGAATAAGTATGCAGATTTTTATCAAAACTGTCGTCAAAAACATCATGAAGTGAGATGAGACACGACACAATATGAGTTTATGAGTTCACATCTCAAATCTCGACAAAGTGATAGTCACGCCGTGCTAATTTTAAATGATCTAAAGAAAATTGCACTTTTTCCCGACTATTTCCCTACATCTCTCTCACCATCACCATCCATCTTATGTCATGTCATAGTCATGTCATGTCTCTCTCACAGCCAAAGCAGAAAGCAGGCACAAGAGAAAATGGAAAGGAAGAAGAAGAAGAAAGTGAAGAACACATCATAATTATCAGCCTTCCTTCGTGGTATCATCTTCCCAAATGATAATGATGAAGATGTTCAATAAAAACGTAATAGATTGCACTCAATCACTCACTCAAACTCACCAACAACCAGCGCAGCGCTAGCACAGCAGTGAGTCGCAAGTGCAGTCGCAATCCACGCTGCTAAATTATCGAACGAAATAAACTCATCAAATGATCGCATCGTCGTGCCATGCCATAAATATAAAAAAAAAATCAAAAAAGAAGATATGTACGTGCTTGGCCCACATACTCACTCCGCAAAGCACGGCTCTCTCAACCCACCGATTTTTTTATATCGGAATGTGATGATGGTAAAAAAACAGATCATTATGGTCGAAATAATGACTCATTGATGATGTCTTCTAGGAGGTTTTCACTAACCCAAGTAGGCATTCAACCGAACTCGAATTTGAACCGCAGAAAATATGAAAGAAAAAATAAATCTCTTCGTCTTTATTTTTTCCACCCTCGTCATCCTCCCTAACAAGCTTGAAGATAGAGGGGGAGGATGGATGATGGAGGGAATTAATGGGAAAAGGAAGGAAGGTGTGTTGTACGGTAATTGCAAATGCATTAAGAGAAATAAAAAAACTTTCGTTGGTTCTTCTGATTCTGATGTTTGATTTCTTTTTTTGGAAAATAATAATTGAGTTCGTGAAATGGAAATTAAGAAAATGTCATTGGCAGGGGAAAACAGATTTTTTTCTGATATGACCGAGTTTACGTTTACATGATTGTATTATAATAAGCATAATGTGCGTGCGATATAGAAAGTGATGGTAATTTTTGTGGCATACGCCACACTACGCATTTATTCGAGGAAGTCGTGCTCAACCTCAACTTTATAACAAACCGAAGAACTTTCAAATGTCAATGTCCAGCACGAGTACAAAAAAATACAGGGCTGAAAAAGCTCTCACACAATTTTTTCTTCCGAAAATCTTGTCGAGTGAGTGAGTTGATAATAACTGTTTATTTCAAGACTTCCCTTTTTAATTATGACATGACTAACCTTTTTCATGAAAAATGTCCCATTGAAGTAACAATGGAATTATAAATTGGTTTCATATTCTTCGGAAAAGTGGAGAGATTACACACCTTCTCTCCACATTATTGCATTGCATTGCATTGCAATCCGAACCCGGGTAAACTGCGGGCCTGAGGGAACTAAAAGAAATTTTTTGCACAAAGCCGATTCTCACGCACGCACAGGAAGAAAAATGACAAGACAAGCTTGAATTTTGCTATACTAACTCAAGCAAGTACATACGAATGAAGCTTAAATGCATATTATGTATTATGCATCATACCCTCTAGTCTTCCTTCTTGATCTTGATTCTTGAGCATTCAACAAGTCTTCAACTCGAGCTTTTCTTAGAGCTCGCAAATCGCAATTCACAGAGTACCTTTTCCTCTCAAGCCCGGCCTGGCTTGGCTCGGAGTATATCTTTTTCTTATTTCGCTGAACTAAAAGGCAATAGTCAGTCAGTCAGCCTTTTACTACTTGAGGAAGAAGAAGAAGAGAGGAGGCATTGAATCCCGATTGCTTTTTTCGAACTCTTAAAGAAGAACACTTAAATTTACTTAGCCAGTCTCAGTCAGTCGTGTGGTGGCTCGACAAGAAGAACAAGTCACTCTGATTTCGATCCGAGAAAATAGCATTCGTATTCAATGCAACAAGTTGTGTCTCTACATTTATGTTCGTATCAAAAGCAGAAAAGCTGAATTGTCATTGTTTCAATAAGATCCTTTCCATCATCCAGTCCAGTGGTCTTGATCGTGCGCGAACATAACGAAAAGCAGATTTGGAGACAAGAATTTCTCGTTTTAATTGTTTATTCGTTGTTAGAGTATTTTGCAACTCGGACGGTAAAATTCGTGGGGATTTGGACTTTTATACACGATTTGTTATCACAATCACAATCGTGAGAAGTTATATATTTACACCTGCGCAATAGTAATTGCACACATTCCCAAGAATACGTTGTATTCGAAGAGCTTAAGTAGATACAGGAAAAAGGTAAGTCTATAAAGTTTTTAGTGACACTAATGACTAATGGCATTGGAAGTTCATTTAAATAACTTTACTGACAGGGATAACTATAATTCATTTATTATTCCAATTTATAATCAGTTGCATCGCATCNCATCGCATCTGCATCCAATATGCATCTAGTATTCCGCTTTCTGCCTTTTGAAGACTAATGATTTTGCTCATATTTACTAGATGGGATATTACGGGTTTATCGAGTCAAAAGTTTTAACCTTATTTACGATAAATATTAACTAACTGCTAAAATGTGCGCATTGCATTCTTGATGCCTAGAAGCATGCAAGTTATTAATACCCACGTCAACGCATTTATTTATCTCTTGTTGGCAGAAGTTGGTCAATCATCAAATGTCTAGTTCACAATTAAATTTTCAAAAATAAACCAACTTTTCATTTCCCTGATTAGTATTTAGCTGCTGAGCAGAAGCAGCTATTTCATGATGGCAAGTCAACAATTTCATCTTTTGACAGAACTTGCCCAATACAATACATGACAACCCCCATCACGCACACCTCTTTATTTTTTCCAATCTTCACCCAAAAATACAAGGAAGATTTGCCAATTGCAGCAATTAGGAATAATTATAAGCCTGACAGGTTGATTGTTTTTAGAAAGCGTATTTGCTTTTCAGTTCTTGCAAAAATTCAAGATACATAAATATATGCGTGGTAAACAGTAGGTGCCTATCTGGTATTTTTGTTTTTTTTTTCTCTTCTTTAAACTGCCAATGAAAAATTGGTGAAAACACAGTTTCTGGCTGAAAAGTAAGCCGCAGCCTAGTAAACTATCTAGAAAATGAAAAAAATCACATTATTTGATTGCCTCGCCAAAACTGAGTAAGGTGAGCGGTTTCCTATTCCAAATAAAAAATGACGTGCGATGCGATGCAAGATGCAATGCAATGCAGGGCTCATCTTACATACGATACCTATTATGATGATGAGATGATGGCTATATATAAAAGAAGAAAATTTATAAGAAGTGGAGATGAGGATGAACGTCTGCCAGAAGCCAACATCCCGTTTTTATGTTATTTCCGTGTTTACACGAGAAAAAGAAGCATGAGAAATGCATTACATTAGGACTAAAGCAAACGATGATTATTACGAGTTTTACTACGACTAATGGTTTTTCTCCTTCTCTCAGAGGAATGAATGAGTACGTGTGTGCAATAGTGCAGCGTGCACACCTTAAAAAATTATTTTTATGATCGAATCGACCATTTGGGTATGCACTCTTGTGGCTTGGCTTGCCTTTGGTTCGGTCGGTAGTAAACGGCGGCAGTGGCAGCAATTTTCCCCAAAATAAAGGAAATATATGGTGTCCCGGGGTAAATCTCAGCAGTGGCTTGGTATCTGCATAATATAATATTAGATGCTGCATGCATAATTCTCATGATGAGCGAGTGAGTGCACAATGAGAAAAGTAAATAAAAAAATATGTAATATGCAGAGATTTCTTAAGCCGAGGAGCACCTGTGAAGAGGAATCATCTTGATCGTATCATGTAATCATTTAAATCCTCGGGATACTCGGAAGATGAGATGAGATGCGATGACGAGACAAAGCATAATATAGTCCCCGATGGGAGATGTCAGATAAAAAATATGTAGGGAAAAAATCATGAGAGCCGTTTTATACCCCGTGACTTATGAATACATAACAGCCAAGCCAGCTGAAAGAAAAAAAGACACGACACAAAAAGCTCTGTCTTGATAAGCCTGTCAATGTCACTTCAGCAATCCAATCCACACGAGGACGGGCGACGGGACTGGGACAGCTAGCCCGAGCCCGAGAAATTGTTGCTTTTGAAACCCAAACCTACTGACTTAACTGCGACCAAAAAAATAAAATCAGGATTTTTATATTACATATACCTACCTAATTATGAATGTTTTGCATTTAAAGATATTATTAAAATGGGGAAATGTGACTGTCCATCTCCAACTTCAGTATAAATTAGAAATTATCTGAAAAATCAATTATGTTTGTTGAATCTCCCGAAGTAGGTAACTGAGAGCAGAAAGTCTGGGTCAACATTTAATGACATTGTGGTTTGCTTCGGCTATGAGATATTATTATTATTATTCACATATGCAAATTCCAAACGCCTTGAAAAGGCTGACTACTCTAACTGTATGCAGAAGAAATGATTGGAAATTTCGCTGAGAAAGTTCAGCGAGTTCAATGCAGCGTTTAGCATTACATTGTATTGTAGTAATGCAGTAGTAATTTCATCTAATAATCTAATTATTATGCATTGAATTAACAGGATTTTTATGCGTTAGGCGGAACTAGACTCTATTTTTTCGAATTAGACGAGAGCTAGTCCAGGTGTATGCAGCATAGAAAAAAAGAGAATTTCGGTGAATTTGCTGTTCTGATTGATTTGCCGAATACTTACCTAAGTTTGTTTGATGCTTAAGTTGAGGTTGAGACATGGATATTGCTTGTCGCATATTACCCCGTGTCTTCGCAGTCATGATTGCTGATTCGTGGTCGTGATTACGATGATTGGGTACTGGTAGAAAGACAACCTTGCATCAAAATCACAAAAAATTCAAAGACTCAATTTGATTTATTAAATGCCCACTAGTATATTTGCGAATTCCACGAGAATATCTATTCTCGTAGATAAACATTCGAGAACATCAAGGTATTGACATAATATGTTTCGGATTCTCAAGCTAACATCATGTTTAAAAAAAATTTACCTACCTACATCCTCATGCACATAATTTTCATTAGCAGAATAATTAAATATTCTCTTTATTTGGACATGAATCATAAAGGTTAATGTGTAAAAACCCACATCTACATAATATCCTTCCATTTGCATTAGTCTAGCCTACTCTAGTCTCGCATTATTTCATTTCCTGTCATTATCCTACCTTCTAAGCTACCAAAAGTCTTAGTCTTAAATAATATTTTCTTGCAGGTGACATAAATATTTTTTTGACAATGTCAGGAAACATTATGGCACTGCATAGATAATTTAATGCATGCATAGTGAAAATGACTAGGCAGTATTCTTTCCGATTTTTCATTCTTTTCCCCTACTCGACTCGACTCACAAGCCATTTTTGGGTGATCTGAAACTCAAAGAAGATGAGTTTCAACTTCCACAAGGATGAAATAAGAAAAGGTGATTGTAATGCAACGTGATGAAAACCGCGAGAGAATGAGATCTTTTCTTCTTCAAACGTCCTCCTCCATTTTTGGACCTGGTAAAAAACGGTCAGCACTTGTGCCATGATGGCTTTTTTCGTGCACTACCTCGATGAGAAAAAGACTAAAAGCTGACCTATTTTGCCTCCACAAGATAATTGAAATCCACCACGCTATATGTATCATCACCGCTGCTATTGATTCCCCCACAACACAATATAGCCCTGATGGATGGATCTCTTGGTGATGATAATAATGATGACCAACTTTGAATAAATTCTTGGTAATCGTCGTGAGTGGATTTTCGTCTCGACTCAATCGACCACTAATTAAAAGTGCGATGAGGTGTTATCTTACTTTCTGTGTCTATTGCACTGAGAAAAAAATGTTTCATTTCCATCTTCAGAAGAATTCAGAGACAAGAAGTGCTTCATTCATTTGAATATTCAGGAAGAGACAATACGATACCTTTCTTGCAGAACTTCGCTTTGTTCTTTCTCAGGAATGATTTTAACTTAGGGCATTTCCCACAGCCAAAGAATATGAGACAAGTAGACAGGAACAATGAAACGTGTGAAATAAAGCGCAATCGCGATTACGACAGGACTTAAGACACATTCACCCAGTCACATTGTTGTATGCTGTAGAATAACAACAAAATAACCGCTGTAGTTGTGTAGTCATTGTCAAAGTCATAATCATAATAATCTTCAAGTTTCACTGATAAAATACCTGTGTCGACATGAAATGTCCACTGGGAAAACAATTACTTGAGTAGCGCGTAGCGGTTCAGTTCAGTGATACGCAAACATCTTTAGCATCCGTTTAAGCTGCTGCTGCCGCCGCCGCCGATACTAATTAGTACCACCTGGAGAGAGCCTTTGCATCTGCTATGGTCGCTCAAAGGGACGCTACTGCTTCAACAAATAAAACAGATTTTCAATTAAGATTAAAAGATAAAATGTTTTCTGAAAACTAAATGTCTAAGTCAAACCATGATCATGAGGGGAACAAGGGAGATGGTTTTAGGCACATTGTGTCCTCGTAAATAAGTTTAAATCTTGTACCGAATTCCTTCCAGAGGGCGAGCTTAGCTGTTTATTTTTGAGTGAGCAAATGAGTGATTATGATAATGCAATTTTTCTGCACATTCCTAATTCCTACTTCCTGAAAAACCAGCCATCTGACAGGAAAAAATGTTTTTGCTCGAGTTCTTCTTTTGCACTGCAGAGACAGCTAAGTATCTACGACAGACCATTATAGACTTACCTAAGATTAGTTAGTATTTATTTCTTTTTTTGCATTATTACATTTATCATTCTTTTCCTTCCTGACCAGAGAAATTCAGAGCAGAGACCAGGCTTGCATGTCATCATTAAACTTGAAACTCATTATAGGATTAGATAAGACTTAACTTCGGTGATTCTCTATCCCTTGTAGTTAGTCTGAGTCTGAATGCACGGTTTAGCATACTCAATGGATCGTAAATCATTTTTGCTCAAGATCTAAATCCCAGTACACGACAGAATATATCATCTTCTTTCTTTTTTGCACCACCACCATTATAATCATCATCATCAATATCACCACCACACCACCACCGCCACAATTCATTTTTGCAAGGAACAACAAAAACCAACGAAAGAGGACAGAAAAAATGTTCGTCATTCTTGACGTTTCTTTCAAATCATTGCATTCCACTTCCACTCTACAAGGGTATGCATGCATACATATATGTATGCATATGTACATGCATGTTTTTTTTACTTTCGGGCAAACAAAAAACATTTTTACCTATTAAGATGAATCTCCGAATTCCTCCTCACCGTAAAATGAAACTTTTTTCCTAAAGACTTCCTCGGCAAAGGTGTCACAAGCCAAGCTAGTCCTCATGTGAGGTGATATTAAATGCCGAGGTGATGTGATCATCATGCGGTTTCCCCTTGGCTTGACTTGGGTTTTGGTCATTTACAAACTCAGGTAGAGATGATGATGAAGCCAGCAAATGTGAGCATCGAGTCCCCCAACACATAATGGGTTCAGCCAATCATCTCCAAATTTCACGTCCAACTGACCGTAATATCCTCTCTGTCTTTCCCATGAAAAATCTCCCATTATTATATTCATCCTCGGTGCATTGATTTGATGAATGAGTGGATGGAACATTTTTTCGGTGATTTGATTGGAAATGAAAACCAAGCCAAACGAAGCCATTATTGAATCGATCCTTTGCCCTTTGAGATGTTGCAAAGCAGCTATTATCATGCTTGTCTTACTTCGACAATCAATAGCATAGCAATAGGCTACAAACGAGGTAATCACCCCTTTCCTGTAGAAGAATGGACAGGTAGTGTCACGCAATTTTTTTCTAAGGCTTTTCAAGTGATCAAGTGTTTTCATGGTTCCTTGCCTTGAGTGGTGAAATGGAATTAGTAGCTCGTAGAAAATTCATATTTTATCCGACATCATTATCATTATGCAGGTACAAGCACGTGGATTTTTAAATTTTATGGGGACCGTCTCACCAGAAATATGAGTTATCACTAATCTTTAGCCATAAATTTACCTGGGACATGTGGGCTATTAAAATGACTATGTAGCTTCGTTCGCTCTCTCTAGGTCAAATAAAAGACTGTTCCTAACTGACATGTCACCGAAGTGAACATTGTATCGTCTTGCAAACACGCCATTCTTTTAATCAGAGCTGCTAGCTTGCTTGCAAGGAAGAAGGATGCGGATGCGATATGATGCCTTCCAAAACAATTAAACAAACACGTTTTGAATGCTGAGAGGACACCCATTTTCATTTCTCGGGGAATTTTTCCTTTGAATATTACATTATAATATTCATAAGAGCAACTTAATTAACTCAAAGTTATTCAAATTAAAATCGTCGTCTGCTCAAGAGAAGAAATTTAAAATTACAATGAAGCACAGAAAAAAAAATGTTCATGAATTTATTGGGCTCCACTGATCCGCGCTCAAATCCTGTATGCCTATAGCTGTCCAGAATAATTTCTTTATGCTTCAGTCGAAAAGCCAGTCTATTTATTAAAACGGAGAAGTGAAGACTGTGAGTAAAGTCCGCATTTGCATTTTCACATTATCATATCATCATAATCATGATCAGCAACAATATCATTACGTTCACTGATACTTTCTGAAAACTATAATCAGCCGTAATTGTTTAGTTTTTAAGTCAAGAAGCATCACAATATTATTATTATGAGTTCTTTCTAGAAGTTGCAAGGTGCGTGTAAAGTGCCTTGTTCGTTCCACTTCAAAAATGCAAAAAGTGCGTGTGTGGCTTTTTGGCTTGGTTCAGCTCAGCCTTAACCAAATCACTTACCTCTTCATATTTGACGAATAAATAATTTTTTTACTTGAGCTGGGCAAGCGCACCGAATTATGATAGAGGAAGGCTGTTTGTCTCTCTGAACCATTATTTTAATTTTATGCATTGAAAAACCGGGTGCGTAACGCATTTTATCCTTCTTGACTTGGCATACATTTTCGGTTGTCAAAAGCATTTTCTGATTTTTGATTTTGAAGCGTCCTTCATTTTGATTTTTCCTTAGCGTAGATCGCAGAGGGTAAGAGCAATACAAGGAGAAAAATTAATTTCACCAGGTCTGACTCTAGCCACAATGCTAAATAGTATTACATAACTCGAATTTTTATACATACTGATTTCCTAAATGTGGATTTTTATTGATGAATCTAAAAAATTGGCTGTGAAGGGTTGTTTTTAGGGAAATCGGAAACAATACAGCTTTAGACTTAATGTTTTGATTGAATCATGCTTAGTCCTTTCACATGAATTTAAGACGGTAAGCTGTGAAGGGTTGTTTTTAGGGAAATCGGAAACAATACAGCTTTAGACTTAATGTTTTGATTGAATCATGCTTAGTTCTTTCACATGAATTTAAGACGGTATGTAGTAGCACAAATCATTATTTGCTAAATATGGCTATGAGGACTTAGACCTAGGTTTCCCCAGAAAATGCTAAGGTCTCAGGAATATGTCAGTAATCAAATTAAGTTTTGGTGACAAGTTTAGTTTGCCTTACTTCAATTTGACCTTCACCAATACTACACCTTTAGAAGACGATAATTTATCATGGCAAGAATTTTTACATGAGTGACTTTTAAATTTTGACACAAAATTTTAATATGGTTGCATAAGCTTTAATGCTGCAGTCTAAGTGTGGTTGTATGTAACTTTAGTAAATCATTCCATTTGGTTTCTTTAAGTTTGCTAGAATTCATATATTTATTTGCATGGCTTTACCAGCTTCGTATCTTATCTTCATTCTTTTGGTTGCTAGCAATCAACTTCATGCGTTGTTTTTTTAAGTTTTACCTATTTCAGCCGATTTCTTTCATCTCCCGAAAAAAAATTGATTCAATTGAAGAACGAAGGCCGAACATGATCTTATGATGATTAAGGTTGTGTGTGTGTTACACCACCATTATCATCAGCTTATCATATCATGACTATCACTCATTCGCATCCCTTCCGGCACATTGTATCCATCTATCCGGATTAGATTCTTTTTTCTCTTACGAAATGAAATTGCAGCAATATTTTCTCTCTCTCCAAAGAAAAAATATTCTTAGTTTAATTTTCAGGAAAAAACCTGTTCATACATACTCTATGAATTGTGTTTAATTTTTTCCTTAAAAAATGTGATAATATATCGCTCCAAGGTATTGAACACTGAAACTCGGTCCTCGTGAAATTACAAAGGAGACGCTAAACGCTCACTCAAAATTGTGAGAATTATTGATCTCGCCTTATCATTTTACTTTGACTGCGAATTGCGAAAGCGATCCGATCATTCAAGAGAAAATTACAATACATTCTTAATGAAATGTGCGTGGCTTGGTTGGCTGGCTGGCAGGCTGGGCTCGGAAATTATTAGCTTTTCAATTAACTCGTAACTGTAATGAACATGAACAATTCTCCCGATGATTATGATGAGAATGAGAGGTGAGTAAACGAAGAAAAAAACTGATTGTTTAAATAGGAAATTGTATTGAATGTGGATTGGGAATCTCATGATTAATTGTTTACGAGTGTAAGTCAAGCAAGAGGTCAGTCTGTGTGTGTATCCGGATGGAGCAGTTAAATGGTTTCAGAGAATCAATATTTATTTAAATCAGCTGCCCGAAACAGGTAATAAGGGTGCTGTGCTAGTTATCATTTATGATGAAGAAGAGTGGATGCCTTTCAGTTTGTATTAAGTAGGAGATTTTCAAAGAATTCTAACTAGGTAAGTGTCAATTACTAAAAATCTACTCGAAAAAAGCCTTGAAAGCGGTGTATGTTCGAGAACTCTTTGAACTAATTGTGTGGAGCATCATAATTCCCGTAAAGATATTTAGAAATTGATTTCTGTATATCTGACTATGACGTGTGACTAGGTGTAGCATAATATGTTTACTAACACGTTACGTTCAAGAATGAATGTGTGGTACACATTTGAAAATGTGTTTCCAAAAGATCCAGAAGTAATCATACAGGTCAATTTTAGATAACGCAATAGGATTTGGAAAAATGGAAATTATTACCTAGAATGCATAAATCGTAAGGAATCGAAACTATCCAATTCATCACAATAATTAGCTACTCCTTAAATAAAAATAATTTAACGATATTCTAAACATGGTAAGAAATAACGAAAGTTCCTTATTTTTTACGGAACTCTCAGTCTCCTAGGATTATGTGTTGTGTACGTAAATCATAATATTTTATAATGGTTTTCGCCCACTTCTAGTAATGTAACCATCCATAGATCGATCATGGTATGTAGGAGCAAGCGTAGGGACACTCCTTGATTCTACTTCCTAACTGGCAGTTCTACTCCTACATCACATCGACAATTGCAATCGACACTTTTTGATATATTGGGTCCGGTATTTATTTTCATGAATTGGCATTGACCACGTATTATCATCATCATCATCACATCATCAATTTAGTTTACTTCCACTTTTTTGCTTTCTCACCTCACCTCAAAAAAATATTCTTTTCATTCAATTGAAGGCAATTCGATATGAAACCTCGTTTACTACTTAAATGGGTTATGTATTGGAGACTGCTCTTTTCATCACATCACATTCGGAGTCGTCATTCCTTCCTCCTCATCTCATCTCAGCCAGCAGCAGCGTCCCAGTCTCAAGAATCGAATCTTCTCACAAAAGCACTCAGCGCTCCGTAGGGACTCCTCTTTTATTCCTTTGTCCATCTTTTTTTCTCTGAAAATTGTGAGACGCGAAACAGAATGAAATGAAGCACATCAAAGAACTCGAGAGAGTCTTTAACCCAAAAACTCTCCTCTTTTCAGAGCAAAGTCCTGAAAAGTAAAGGAAAAATTTAATTAAGCGATTTTCACTACCCTCTTAAAAATTATGGTTGGTTCGCGACATTTTACATAAATTTTGGCGAGGCGAGCTATGTAAACCAAACAACGCCTACTTCCGTTGTGCGAGTAGGTATCTCTTGTCTTGTTTGCCTTCACAAGTCAAGTGAAGAGAGGTCATGCCGGGCGATAGATCATATCATATGTATACATGTATGCATATGATCTCTTTATGCAAAAGCAATAATTTTTAAATTTTCATGCAAGTGTCACTGCGTGCGTGTCTCAGCCCAGTTTAAAAATTTCCCGTGGTTTTTGTTTTGACATGACACGATCATCATCATCATCCTTAGGTGGTGGAGGAGGAAGTGAAGTTGGATAGATGGTCTATTGTTTTGTCACCATCTTACCTGCCCGCCACGAAATGTCTATTGTCATCCACTCGGGCGGACTTGTACTTGTAAGCGTTAAAATATTTACCTCGTGCTAATCTAGAAGGGACGAGATCAGTGACAGCTGTTGAATCGTTGAAAGCAGAGGTCAGCTTGATTTGGTAGGTGACATGAGAGCAAAACCTGTGGACGAAGACATTGAAAAAACATGTTTCGAATGCAGCATTAAATTTCTGAGTCGAAAAAAGTACCCGAGTTGGATCAGAGGTTCTCATAATTAGAATACGCTTTGTAATTTGGTGTAAGTGTTTTTTATTTCAACCAGAACTGATAATAACTCCAATCTTTACTTTCCATAAGCATATTTAAATACTAATCTTTTCATTTAAAATGTTGATTCTATTGACCACTTGGCCATCCTTGTTTTTCCCAATTGGAGTCAAACGGATTTCACACCTGAAAAGGTATCCACAATTAATTACATCTAATTCAGCCAAAGGCCACCTAAATTCCTTCCCTCTCATCTCTTGCATCATCTTCGCTAAGTTGTGCTGACAGATCAAGAATAATTAAAGCAACAATGTCGATCCCGATCAGACCTGAGGCAATGAAATGGGTTGAGTTGGTTCACACACACACAAAGTTTGATTTATTTGATGATTCATGTACCACAATAGGTACATACCGGTCAGTGTTAGTATACTTACAACTTGCTCAAAAACAAAAAGCAATTAAGTGCATAACTTCATAATCATGTAATCACAATCTCGTTGGTAGTTGGTATGTATGCCTCTCGAAAGACTTCTTCTCTCATTATGCAATCAAATCGAGAAGATGAGATGAGATGACGTAATGGGAACAGCTTTTGAGCTACCGGATAACACTCAAAGTGTGAACAGTTAAAATTCATTTCATGATGAGAACGAAACATGCCACACAAATTGAGTGAAATGCCTACGACATGTGATTTTGCAGTTACGTATTTCAATTCTATTTTGCCTTTCAATGACAAATTTTTTTCTTCTTCAGCTTATTCAATCTCTTTTTTTGTGATTTTATATCACATAACTGCACTTTCAGTGCGGTATACAACATACAATGCTCAGTGGATAAAAGACTAATGAGAACATTATATAACGCTTGGTGAAACTCAAACATAATTTTTTCAGTTTCTGTTTCGTCAAGAAGATCTAGTACCATGTCACTTGAATGTGATGTAATGCAATGCAAAATGCAACTTGCTGAAATCTACGGAGATTGTCGAACATTCACCCCTTCATTCTCATTTCACCTTCACCTTTTCCTTCAGAGAAAAAATTCTGCCCTACTGTAAAATAAGTACCTACTAATTCCGTACATGTTTATAGGGGTAATCGGAGATACATACATTAAATTGCAGTCATTGCAACGCTTGGTGTAGATATTATTATCATCGTTGCCGGTCCTGGCTAGGTGCTTGATAAGAAAAGTCATTATTTCTTGTGTGGTCCCCTGAACAATAAGGCACTTCTGGGCTTTTGAAAGCAAAACTATATCTTTCATTTTCTTTGTACATCTTGTGTGAGCAACGAACGAACGTCATTTGGTTCGGTGAAATGAAATAGTTTACTAAAGTAAACATTTTTCTTGACTTTTGAATTCTCATGACTCATGTGAGATGAGCGAAGTTTGCTGCGGCAGCAGCCGTTACTTTTGCTCAGATAAGCTCATTTTCACGGTGAGCTGATTTTCTGAATAAATTTGCAAATACGAACGTATGCATCTTCTTCCTAAAAATGCGAGTCAATTTTTCGGAATGAAGGTGAAATTGACCTTTAATCAGGAAGAAAATGGTATTAATCGGAGGAGTGAATCCTCTTATGCATTACACAGCTTCATTTTAATGCAATGTCGAGCTCTTCTTTTTTGACGGAAAACAAGGAAAAATAAAGTTATTACATAACTCGTTTCCTTGTACATCATATCACCCTCGGACCAGACTCCCTGTCGATTTCTCAATATTTTATGATTCCTTTCACTCCCTGTCTTGTCTTTCCTCATGCTTTAGAATAAGATTGGGAATAAATTATATTTTAAAAGGCCTTTCCTTCCTCACAAAATTTAAGAAAAAGTCTAAAACAACTTTTTTGAATGATGCCAGAGTTTTATGAAAAATCGATATTTTTGGTGAAAAACAAATGAATCGACTGCATATGAACAGGCATTTATTTTATCCTTTTCATAAAAAATATATCTCTCGGTTCTGACATGAATACTCAATTAATTTGGGGGAACATGAACATGAATTGTGCACAATAATAACAATTCCCGATCTCGTTTCATATTCAACAAGTACGAGACGAGTAAGTTGAGTACAATGGCTCAAAGATCTTCAGACTCTGAACTGCTTCAGGCGGTTGTTTCAGACAAGCTAAGCCAATACCCATTCTTCCAAAGTCTTTCTTTTTTGTCTTAAGGAATTTTGCGAGTGAAAGGAAGGTTCTTCTTCGTATGAGCATGAACATGCCTTTAATTGCAGTGCCAACATTATTGTATTTCATTTCATATGGCCTAAAGTAAACTGAATTGAATCCTTTCTAAAAATCCCATAAATTTTTCTCCCGAAATCTGTCAGCATTCATTCGTTACCTTCAGAAAACAAATTGTCCAAAAAAGCCTGAAGTCTTAAGAATCCCTCGAAAATGTGGGTGGACCATTCCAGAAATTCATCTCACGTTTGCAGAGTGTCAGACTACAATAAATATATTTCATGTCATGCCTTCTTATTCTTCTTCTTCTACGTCGGGGGAAATCTAATGAAAATAGAAAGCCCAGTCCAGTCCAAAAGCCAGAGACGTGTTCGAGGTTCGAAAGTTCTTCCCGGAAAGAATTAGCACTTTGCAAGCTAAAGCCAAGTCCCAACCCAGGGCAACCCACAACAGAACTGCATCGTTGTAATTACCAACATTTACAGTTCCTCTCTTCATAGAAGAGCCCTCCTCGTGTCTTGACTTTTTTTTTGCAAAAACTCCACAGTCCGTTAATGTTAATTGATTTTGCATGCACTATATTACTCACCGTGTCTGATGCATTTATATAATTTTTTTCGCAAACTTTACTCACTAGAGGAAGTACGCTTTGGCCAAGCCAGGAAATCCTCTACGTTTTAATTCAATCCATCCATGCATAATTATTGCTGGCGCATTCATACTGTCACCGGGCTTTTAGCTTCGCTCACACCGCAATTAACACTCCTAACGGTCATCCTTTGAAAAGGAGTATAAGTAGCCACTACAAGCTTGGCATGGCATGGCCGCTCTACTGCTTTCATTCAAGTGAATTAAGAGGATGCATTATAATTGCCACTTTCAAGAGCCATCCTTTCTCACTCTCGCAAAATTTAATGCAACTTGGATTAGTAGGAGTAAGTGGTGGAGGAGGAGGAGGAATGTTTTGATGGGGCCTATTGTATTTTTGCATACTCATCGACATCAACTGCTGTAGTGTAGTAAGCAGTTGCAGTTCAGAAAGATAAAAAGATCAAGATCTTCCTCGCCGACTTTGTCACGTTTTCCTCCCGAAAGTCATTAAAGTATTTACTTTTGTTCTACACCTCCATCATCCCGACCGGTAATGATCCACAGTAATGCACTCATCCGATGCGATGCAATGCGATGATGATCAAGATAAAGATCATAAAATAATAAGGGTCACAGTCACATCAAATGAGATCCGCTAATTCATAAAAACACCTCAGCCGTGAGAAATGAGCTGCGAAGTGGAGACTAGACCACCGCCACCACCTCCCCTCCTCCACAACTTCGATAGGCTTTTAGAAGACTGTTTTATTGGGGGTTGTAAAACTTTTAAGCATTTCGAAATTATCAGATAATGCGTTTATTATTACCGAAGAAGAACTGAAGCGTTTTGTTTGCTTGCATTATTCAACCCGACTGCCTAATTATCATGTTTTTTTATAACAAAGCCTGGCATCATGCACCCATGCATTCAAACATGTTCGGTGCTAACAACTTTACTAAAAAGCAAACAAAGAGAATAAGCGGATACGATACAAAAAATATCTTATCGTAACATCACCTCATCACTGAGTTAGTTACATAAAAATATTTTTTCAAAGAAACGAGTGGCCTTTTGAAGGATGTTAACATCCTCGAAAATAAAATGTATCGGGTGGCTATCAGGTTTCATATCATCAGAAAAACAAGACATAAAAAGGCGCTTTTACGAATGAAGTGTTTGAAATAAAAAAACGTTTTTCCTTGAGAAATGAATGCCATCACATTATAATTAATCCGTCAGTTCAGTTTTCTAAATGGTTGGTCTTCACTCTTCACGTTGACTTAAGTGTAGGTCAGGAAGTATTCTGTATTTTCAGGAATTCAATAATGAATTCCGAACTCGGATAAAGAATTACACACTTCATGTCATGAAAGTTTAGTGCTTAAATGCGCTGTAAAAAAGTTTATTTCATTGTCAGAGTCCGGTGATGTGTGTTTTTAATATAACAGGACTACAGTTCAGTCCCGGGCACACGATCGACCAGAACTTTGAAAGGCCTGCGATAAAAAAATACATAAATTCAAGTAAATAATAATTATTTTAAACAATTTTTTCCTCTCTGTCGTAAATCGCAGAGTGACCCCGTCTACCTTCCTCAAACCAAAGCTTTTTGTCTGGTCTGGTGAAGCGACTCAGTCAGTGTGTGTGGCAAAGCCATTAATGTCCTTTCACAAGGCCTAGGTCATGATTCAGGAACTCGTATTTTTCCATTTGTTATTTTGACTTATTTTCATTTGACATATCGTTTGTCAGACCAGAGACAAAATGACTTCTTCGCAATCGCCCATTTCACTCGAAAAAAAATTGTTGAATATTCCACACAGCACAAGAAGATAGGAGTTGTACATTGAATTTGAGTGGACTGGTCTGGTCTTGCTTGGCTTGAGTTACACACAAAATTCATCAAGCCAGGTTGAAATCTTATCAACAACGACCGAGACCAGCCTGAAGAGTGAGATTCAGATTCACCTTCAATTCCTCTCGGGGATTTCACATGAGATTAGTTTCACCATTAATTTCAATCCAATCCAAAATCTCAGGGTTTTTACTACGCTTATTATTATTACTCCTGATGATCCTCATTCCTCTTTAGTGGGGGAATTAAAAGAATTAAGAATTTTGGCAGCGTCTCGCTTCACCATGCCCGATGATCTCCATTAAAATGTTTATAGTCCCTGTCATAAACAATCAGGGAATGATATATGAGGTCTTGAATTAATGTCCAGTTTGCATATATATCATCAGAAGAAAAAAACCTTAATTCGTATATCCTTGTCTTCTTCTACTGATTTCGCGCTGAGCTTTCTTAACGGGTTCGGATCAAGTGAGGTGAGGCGTGTACGACAACGACAAACAAACGAGGTAAGGTGTGCACATCACATCACATCCGTGAAGTAAGAAACGAAACCTTTTTTCTGCAGTCGAAAATCCCAATCCAAAAGCTACTTTTACTTCACTTTACTTTATTCGGATTTGTAAGAGCAGTGCAGTAAAAGACAGTTAAGAAATTACATATTTTAATTAAAATGTACAACTTAAGTACAGGTTTCGCTCACCAGCTACTAGCTTACACTTCTCCTGTACGTACATACATAATAAATACGTGACGATGCTCCTGCTGCTGCTGCTGTTACCGTGATGCTCAATTCGCAAATCAAATCAGGAGCTCACTTTAATAGCCACAATGCAATCGTCCTATCTTGATGATATGATCACTTACTTTTCTTTCATGAACCTTCTCCCTCTGATAAAAAGGAGCCATGAAAATTTCGCATCAATAATTCCTAAATCATCCAACTTGAAAAATTTCGTCCCGTATTTTAAAGCTGTTCTCCACTCATTTCGAATTGAAATCGTAACAGAGGCAGACGGAATGAGAGGAGAGGACAGGATGCGTGCATACTAAATAATACAAAAATGTTTTATGTACCTTCGGATTCGAAACAAGTTATACATGAGTAGTGTCCTATAAGCCTAACCACCTGTCCTGTCAATAATTATAATAAGAACTCATCTTACATACATGTAGACTGAGTGAGCCTAGCCAAGCCAATTTTAAATTCAGATGATATAATGGCACTGTAAAATAAAATCAGCCCTGAAGCTCTTCTCCTCTTCGAAATACCTAGAGACAAAAATTGATTTTTCTCTGAAGCATCTTACATGATCTTAGGGGAATAAAAATGGCTTTAATTTCTTCTTGAACATCTCAAATTGACTCGTCTTGGTCTTCTTCTACATCTCAGCAGCTAAACGACCTTCATTCATTGAATCGAGTAAACGCATTAGGTATTCGGCGGCTGTAAAAACAACCGTAATAGACCCGATCCATCCGTGTTTGTAGTTTGTGAAAAAAATATATCGAATCACTGAAAACAATTTCAGTAAGAGGAAAGCTCAGCGGGATGTTGTGATATAATTAGGGTAGCATAACGTATACTAAATGAGGGCGGGGGTTCCAGTTCTTCAAGTAGTATGTAGGTATGTGCTGTATTCAAGATAATATTTTTTCCTACATGGTCAGTTATCTTTGTAGAATTGCATAATAGTCGCAATTGGAAGAGAAACATAATATGCACACGCGTATTCTATTCTATTCTATTTGTTTATTCTTTCAGTAGTAGTCCTTTTAGCGCAGTAATCTGCGATTATTTTATCAAAGGAACGAGACAATTGTCACGGTTCATGGCACAGGAAGAGAAAACGTTAGAAAAAATGTTTTCCGCTGTGTGAGCTTTGCTTGAAGTATGCGCACTTGTGTAGATATGTGACGATGTAGTGTCCACTACTACAAATACATAAATGATTTCTCTGAAGAAGAAATGGACTTCGCCTTCTGCAAAGGAAATCCATAGCGCTCTTTCCTATTATTTACAGTCGAAGTCGAAGATTTATCTTTCTTTTGAAAGGATTAGGTAGGTAGGATGTGTGTGCACTTGTACCTGTTGTGTTACGCAATAAATTAGTGTTGAAGTTAGCAATAGGACAGCAACAGATGTGCGATTTATCAAAATCAAATAGCACTTATGTAATAATGTATTTTGGATGAGTGATGATGACAGTTTGAGAATCTGCCCCGGAAATAAATGTTTTGTCCAAAGTTTGATGCAGTCCGTCCGTAAATTCCTGTTGTTGCTTTTGCACCTGAACCTGACCTCATCCCCTTGAAAAATAGTTCGATGAGGAGAGTGTATCTGTGGTTTTATTTTTTTTTTCATAAATCATACGACATGAAAAGTAAGCTTCGCACCAGAATTTCAAATGCAGCTATAGCTCGGAATATCCAGTAAAACACAGGTTATGTAAGATCATTATGTCGACTGTTAGCTGAATACGATGTGTATAGTATGGTCCAAAAGAAGTTGAAGATTGTATTGACTTTTATCCAATAATAGCTAAAGCATTATAGAACTTTATCTTCTCCTCTAATTATTCAATTTGCAGCAGGCGTGTCATACACCGAAAGATGTTATTTTTGATAGGGACGTAAAGTAGATAAAAACACAACCACTTGCCAAGAACAAGGAACAACTCAGCTCTTTCTTTTGATGTGATGACGGATTGCCATTGTCTGCCAGAAAGAGAGACTGCAAATTTCATGTCTTTCCTCTTAATTTGGCAATTTAAAATCTGTGAGTCGACTGGATGATGAAAATCAAATACAATCAAAGAAGATAATAGGATGGTTATTTGATAAATTGCATAATTATAGTAAGCAGCAGGCTCAACTCATCTAGGTAGATAAATCATTCGTGTGTAATGAATGAATGACTCTTGAGTTCCCAATTTTCAGTTCGTTTCCTGAAAAAAATCTAAAGAGATCCTTTTAGCGAAAAAAATCACAGTATTTTGTCTTACGAAGTCAGTAACTGTTACAGGATTCGGGCAAGGGCATACTCACCGATAAAGTATCTATCTGTTTTGATGCCTGTATCTGTTTGCTTTACCAAGCAGATTCGATGTTTCGGTTCGTATGGGATAGTGTATTTGTGTAAACTAATCAGGAGATACACAGCTTCAACTTGAACTGTCTTGATATCGCGATGAATTAGATTTGCTTCGTTTTGCATTCAATAATGCAGTAGGTCGGCTTTAAACTTTTAAGTCAAATGATGAACGAAACTTGTACCTCGTGTGTCTCAATTTTTGTAATACAAAATGAAAAAATGATTCCTCTAGTTTTCAAAAATGCGTGCACGCATTATATTATTATTATTCAGAAAAATTACGTTATTCCAGTCTACTTATTATATTGTCTGGTTTATTCCCTTCCTCTTAGAATTTCCGTTATTTTCTAAATTTGCAAGTAAATTTATTCATTGGCAAAATATGATAGTGCAGCTCCCCACGAAATTCTTTATTGAGTTGTCTTAAAGTTATGTTATGTATTTGGCAGCTCTTAAGCTTTGTTTCTGCGACTAAGCAGTTTCCGGCTTTTTCGGTACATCTACATAAATGATTATGATATGATCATCTTCATGATACCTCTCCTTATTTTTAAGACAGAATTTATGTTCCCGCGACTGATAGGAAACTGGGATAGTCAATAGTCAGGTAAATTTTCTGCGAATCGATCGGTTTATCAGCGCGACGGGGAGCCTGCAAAAGGTGCCACGAAACAGTGCAAGCCTTTCATGTTGTAAATACTCAATACTCAGGCTTCGTTTTAGATTGAGACTTTCCCCCCGAAAGTGGAGCTGTATCTGTATTTGTATTTTAACTTGGTCTGAACTGTAATGATAATGATGCTGGCTTTGAAAAGCCTCCAATCCTATAATATACATTTGACTAAAGGGAAAAGGTTCAAAACGGTAGTTCAGAGTACAAGACAAAAATACAATACAATGCCACCTGAAAATGAGGAAATGATAAAACCCCGGCAAAACCAACTAAACTTTTTTCTTCTTCAAATGCAAAAAAAACTATTACCTGTAACGACTTTCTGATGCAAATTCGGATCTTGCATAAAACGAAACGTCTGACGAGAACTTTTCAGTAAGAGAAGCCTGAAGGCGTTAATTTTTTAATGCCTCAATATTTTTGTGGTTAAAGCAACATCAGCACCCAGTGTCATTACTTCAGATTCCGATTGGAGTAGTGGAGTGGAGTCCTACATTGAGTGGTCTGGTCAATTAAAGGTTGGCCCGATCTGGTCCGAGAAAATAATGGGTATCATTTTATACCGATCTTTCTGTCTAATTAGGTATGCATCCTAATAATCCCAGTCCCAGAAGAAAAAAATCTATAAAGTAATCATTTAGGCTTTTGTTTGATGTGGGTAGAGAGTGGGTAGTAAGCAAAGTTGTCCATTTACCTAGAAAGCAAGCATATCATTATTATAATTGGAAGCGATGAAATGAACGTCAAAACCAAGTCAAGTCAACTTGACTTACGCAGGTCAATTTGGCTTTGGCAGATGGAGGGCATCAATATCAATGCGAAATGCACAAGGTCATGAGCGAGCATGATCATGATAATCAAGAGGGCTTAAACAGGATGTTATGATATGATATAATTTGTCTATGAGCAATCTATGTCTCCCTTCATTTTCAAAATTGAGTGATTAGGCAGGTATATATTGTGATTACGAAGACTGAAGATCACTGGCGATCACTCATTTCGTTTTGCTAAATCATCATCAGTTTCTTTTTTTTTCAATTTACTTCATGAGTTCTGCTAAGTCAAGAAGACGAAGAAAGATCAAAAGGTTGACTTGATGCCCGCTTTCATTGTTGACTTTACTGTAATTCTGATGATGTAGTAAGTCTGTCGGACGCTTCAATTAGTAAAAAAATCAATTTCAACTACGTTGCATCATACTTGTGCATAGTTCGTGGGGAACAGAATTTGCAATTTGCGAAACTATCGTAAATCGGAATTAATCAAAATACGTGTAACTGTACAAAGCAAAATAGATTGATATTTTTTTGGCAGTGAGAGCTGAAATCATCATCATCACCATCATTATATAAATGGGATTGGATTCATTTGTTTTTTCGACGTCATTTTTTTATTGCGTAGAAAAAACTGAAAGGATAAATGAACTTTTCAACAAGACTTGTTCAAACAAAAGCCTATCTCCCTTATGCCCGTGTGAACTTACAGAAAGCTGTTTTTGGAACGAAATCTACAAAATGTTCAACTGATGTCATCTTGCTATTGCTACTTTTACTTTTAAGTTTGTTTTACAATCATTTTTGATTCGGTTCAATTCAGACACGATAGCTGATTCCTGAAAACTTGGCACTTGAATAGATGAACAGTTAACTTTCGTTTTTCGAAATAGCCCTGTTAAGAGAAACACAGTGATTATGAATGACGACCAACAGTTTCAGCTTTAAAATGTCTAAAAATAATTGTATTTATTTACCGCTCGCTCTCCACAGTAGTACTCAATAATGATTATAATTAGATGCGATGCGACAACCCCTCTCGGTTCTCAATTTCAAGGTCTGGTACACTCCTAAAAATTCTAGCTAGAGAATTGCAACTAGCTCTAGCTGCACGATACGGATGCAGTTTGCGTTACGGTTTGGTTGGGTGGGATGACATGATCATGAGATGATGATGATGCACTTTAAGATTTATATTCCCCGTAATTTTTCGGGTTGGCTGAAGTTGAGGGGGTAATCACGTAATGACTTTCTAACGATATAAATGAGTGTGCACAAATCACAAATACGTCAGGGGCATGCAAGCAGAAGGTTGCGTTACTTTACACGAGTCCATTAAAATATTCACTTTCTTTTTGTGAAAAATCACGAGACAGAGCAGGTAGCTCAAGAAAAGATCGGGATTTGGTCGGGACAGGTTGGATTACTGTTTTTAATAGGCATTATATATCATGCCTGGCTCAATGCTAGCTCAAGTTGATGGAGTCGGAATCAGAAGTACCGAATGATAAATATGATGATGGTGGCATTCTAAAAATTATTCAACGACTTTTTTGAATGAGAATAAGCGAATGATACAACTTCAACCTTACTACAACTACTGGGTTTCCGCATGCACCAAATGAAATGAATTTCTCATATTTTTTTCTAGCTTTTTATTCTGAGATACAAGCAATCAAATTGGTAAACATGGTTAGACGGATTTCTGAATCACTTTCTTGATGCCAATTTCTACCTTCTGTGGCGTTTCCTTGCTGTTTTACTTTCACAAACAAGATAGGACAAGTGTTTGTTAGTTTTTTATGAACAAATAACAGGATTTTTTACATGAAAACAATGGACATCAAATGAAGTAACTTGTTGATTTTCCGAGAGCTCCCGTTTTCACCATCATGAGGCGATGATGGTTCTTCTCTGGTCATGGTCTTTTCGAATTTTAGTGTATTTTTTGTGAGGAAAGAAATGAGGAGAAATCATGTTCGTACAAGATAGCGATGCAATGTAGCATTAGAATTTTTATAAATGGAATTTTTTCAGATGGTGGGGCAAGCAGAGACTTTCAGGGATTTCTGAGTGCATCAAAAACAAACTTATTGAGCATAATATGCATTATTGACAGGTGCTCATGCTTTCAAGATTAAACTTTTCATGAAGATCGCGATAAGAGACTAAGTTACACGACAGAGGAGATCCAATCTTTAAGATGTGATGCGATTCAACGATTTGCATTGCAAAATGATAAATGGCCAAGCATTTTAATAACTTCTGCGTTTACATATTCTCGAAAAGATTTTGAGCTCAATTTAAATTCGGGTTTGACATACGTTCAACACTTTAATGCTCATCATATCATTCTCCATCTTCTTCTCGCGATTTAATCACGCCTCACAATCTATTTTCGAATTGCATTATTGCACTCATTACTATGCATGTGATAAATCAAGATTTAGATGAAAGTTTATTCGACTCTTTAAACCTGTTGATAAAAGTGATCAACTTCGTGGCTCTGCTGGTGACGACAGTTACCGCTCAGGTGCTTCACGAGGGTTCATGCCCCTTGGTTCCAGTATTCAAAAGCTTCAAGCCAGAGAAGGTAAGATACAAGGGAAATATACTAATTCTAATCGTATTTACCAACATTTACCCTTAAAATATGGGTCACAAATTCAGAGTCAGGCCAAACCACGATACTTAAAGGCAGAGATTATCTTACCTCATCTGCATAAAACAGAGTCCCCATAATTTACTTTGCTCTCACAGAATTTAATTTCGAAAAGTAATTCAACCAAAGTGACCATTCACTATGCTAATGGGAAGCCATTAT
>JAHZNI010000455.1:0-15240 GCA_027744415.1 Seira ritae
CGATTGGTACAGCTCCAAAGCACCTGAGAACAAAAAAAAAGAGAAAAAATATCATTATTAGAGTTTGGAAGAACAAGAATAATATGGAAATGTAAGAGTGTCATAAATTTTGTAATAATGTTTTTTCGTCCTCCACAGGATATGGTATCGGATATTGACTTTTTTTGTTCTGAATGTCAAATTCTAATAATACATATATATCGTTTCTGGTAACATTTTATGTTTACGTTTGACAGATGAAAATGAGCCTGAGCCATGAATAGAAAAAAGACAAAAGAAATCAAATCAAATGAGATTCGACAGTGTTAATGAATTTTTTTTTTGGAAAATTTTGAAGAGACAGCTTTAAACCCTTAAAATTACTCAGAATCAGAATAAATCAGCAGATTTTATGGGACTCATACTCATAGGCTTCCGGAGCAAATTAAGTGCGTTTGGTATTGTTTTTCAGGACACTACAAAATTTGCTACACTTTTGCAGTTGCTAAAACTGTAATAATTATTGCATGAACTCCATAATTTTTAACGAATATTTTTCAATGATTCCATTCCAAAAATCTCCTACATTAGCTTTCGCTTGGAAAATTACTCCAGAAACCATTTTTGCAACCCAGGCATTTTGATTCCTATACCTCGGATATGTATTCCTTCCTCATGAAAACAAACTGGAATATCTGATGTCCCTTCACTTCCATCTTGCCCACTTCTGTTTAGACTATATTGGTGGGAAAGTCCCTGCCTATTTACTTTGGTATTGATTAAGCATTAAAAACCGTTATTTGGTCTCCCGTCACCCGTCACTCTTCCCAACAAAATCGAACACGAACAGTCAAGTCACTCTAGCCATTTCTAGTCACTCCTTAACTTCCTTTTTTATTTTCTTGCACGCAATCGCAAATCCTCATCAATGAGAGCCAGAGTCGTGAATTCGGAATAACGATAAATGTTTATTAGAATTTCCTCTGGGGAAAGATGGAGTGTTCTAATGCGATATCGATACATACCACTCCACTTCACTTAAAACTTTCTCTGGGAAGAAGAACAAACACTAAACACAGAACTCAAAGAGCATCATCATCATAATCATCGGAAACTTTTTCCGAGGCGTAATGGGAGCTAGGCATGCAAATTCCTCTGCTATAATATTGCACATTCATCATTCGTGCATTGTTTACAGGTCCTTTTCTCCTCGAACTAAAAGTATGTAGGATGAGGAGATTACATAAGTACGGGAAATTCAGAGAAACGATCTAGTCATCTAGTGTCTAGTAAAAGTCGCGGCATGATATTTTATATTTTTTTGTTTGCTTTTTTATTTACAACACCATTTATCCAGCCAGAGAGCACCACTACTAAATCGGAAGTTTTTATGGCCATGCCATGGCCAATAATAGAGGAAGCAGAGTGAATTGTCATGTCGTGTTATCAATTTATTTTCCAGTCACTATTCACTCCATATATAATGCTTTCCCCGTTTTAAATCTGAATATTTTTCAGGGATTTCCAGGAAATATGTATTTTTTCCAGGTACATTATATTGTCATTGTCAAAATTGAATGCACCTGTTCTCGTCTCGGTCTGCTCTGCATTCACGTCCAAATTATCAATCAAGTCTTTTGTTAAGGAGGGAACAAAGGACGTCTACTGCTCAAGCCCATTTATGTCGCTTTTTGTGCTAGGTAGTCGAGTCGCTTTCTCTTTTGTCGGGCCCTTTCTTTGGCTAAAGCTTCGCAATTAAATGGAATGCCTCCAGTTCAGTTGTACTGCAATGCATTATTACATATGCATGGCATTGGCTCTCCAGCTCCAGTCCATTTCCATTTTACAATTTTCCATTCTATTTTTCATAACAAGAAAAACTTAATAGCAGCGGGAGACTGATGACTTGACTTGATTTGACTTGACTGACCCAATTTCAGACTTTCATCGGAGGAAAAAGTACAAAATGCACTTTTTCCTTTTCAAAAGGAAAATCCTCAGCTAAAAGCAAGGTGAATAATTTATAATTTTAAAAAATACTACACATCCGAAATAAGAATTTCTTTTCTACTTTATTTCCGTACTTCATTCTACTCCAGTTGAGTGGATTGAATTGGATTGGAACAGGAGAAAATTGTATTATTAAAATGGTAGTTGCAGTTTTTTCTTCTTGTACTCCTGCTTGATTCCCTCTTTAAAAATGCATTCCCGTCAAGTGAAAGTGAAGAGGAAAAACCGAGTACGACTAGTCTCACAGTGTCATTCTCACGCAGTCGGGAAAAAATATTTTTCGTGTTGGTTGAACAGAAGAAAACAGATATTTGCATGGGCTCTCAGTCAGCTAAGTAAGGCGCGCGTCAGCTCAGGTTTTAGGCAGGAGTAAAAGGTACGAATAGAATTGGATTGAAAGGTACTTTAAATGGCCTTTCTTTCCCTTCTTTCGGAAAAGGAATGCATGGCATTCTATTATTTCGCCAATTTATTCATGCCTCTTTCAAGGTGACATGTGGAATTCTATATGATGTGATGGCGTGTTGGCAATATGTCTTTTCTAAATAAATCGAGAGTTTCCTTTTGAGAGGAGAAAGGCTCTAGCTGGGCTTTGGAAAAGTGTCACATTGCCCCGGAACTAAAGCTAACACACAGGAAAACTGTCTATTGAGCTTAGGAAGAATAATGAGTTTTCACCATTCATTCGAGGGAGCAGAACAAGAGCAAACAAAGCTAAAGTCATCATGATCGTGAATCGTGATCATCATAAAAAAGGTGAATGAGGATGGAAAATTGGGTTTTTGGCAGGAGGTCTACTATCCACTATGGTCTATAGATTTCCCAGGGAAGAATCAATACATGAGGAAAGGTGGAGGTATTTTTTGAGAGTTCTTTACTTACTTTGGTCCACATGGTGGGATGGACGATGAGCAAAGACTTCAAGTTCTTCTTGAATCGATACTCCATGTTATCATAAACAGCCCGCATCCACCTCAAACTTGGTCTGTTCTCGGAGCCGGTGGCGGTGTGAAAGTAGACGACGCAGTAGGGCCCGTTAATTTCATCGAGGAGACGAACCAGGTACAAGAATGCCTTGTCTAGGTCCACGCTCTCGGGTCGGAACCATTTCCCCACCACTACTATCAGTTGCCTCCCCCAACGATCCGTGCCGTTGCGGAAGATACAGCCTGTCCGCTCGATTGAGCTGAGGTCTTCGGTACGAGCGCGTCGGAGGATACGCTCTTGTCTGGAAAGAGGAAAAAAGTAAAATTAATTTTCTGGGGAATTTAATTATAGTAAAAATTAATTATTTACTTTACCTTTCTTTGGTTTCAATCTCAAGTGCGATATGTCTTTCGGATTCATTGAGGGAAGAGAGGCTCCTCCGCTTCCTCCCATTCACAATGAGCCGCTCCTTGTCCACGTCGTCCTTCATCTGGAGAAAGTCCTTGTTCAACTGTTCCATGACGCCGTCTTCGGGATCGTAAGCGCAGTAATACTCGTCCTCGCCTATGCCACTATTCGCGAGATTTAAATTGAGGTTGCGGGGATGGTGGGAGAAACTAGTGGATAAGGCGTTGCTTAGATTGCTAAATTGACTGTGGAGATGGAGACCGGAGGAGCTTGAGCAAGCCCCTTGGGAGGAGGATGATCCTTGAGTGGAGTTGGGAGAGCTCTCTGCGGGATTCGAAAATATCCTTATTTTCCTGTCAGGCAACCATGGACTGCCTTCCTCATCGCCTATGTCTGTGACGGAGAGACGAACACACGCGTAGTCCTCGTGCAGGGAATCTCGCGGGAAGTAGGATACCATCAACGAGGAATACACTCTGGAGAATAAAAAAATATATAATATTATTTAGAGAATTAATAATAATGATGCACGTGTATTTAGGTGGGACGTGCGAGTGGGAACGATGACCTCAGTCGAGTCGATCATTTGATCAAAGTCACATGCCATCATACCTACTTAATCTTAATCGGTTCAGTTGATGTCGTAATCGGAGGCAAACACAACAACAGAGAGAGCTTTTGCGTCACTTTCGTAAACAAAAATAAATGATAATGGCATTTCAATTTGTTTTAGAGAAGAGAAGATAAGCTCACAAAAAAGGTGAACGAAGTAAGCTCCCAGTTGAATACTGAATGCTTTAATCTCAATCCATTATCCATTACAGAAAATATATTGTTTTAACCGGTGCACTTTAGTATTATTAGCATTAGCTTTAGTAGGCATTACAATGAAGGAAAAATTTAATTATTGACATTTGCTGGATGGAATAGAGATGAGATGATGGAGATGGATGTCACACAGGTAGACATATAGGGAAATTACTACAATTTATCCCATGAGATGAGTACCTAATTATATGTACAACTGCTTGGTTAAACCAAAGAAACTACTTGAGAAAAATGAAATGAGTCATTGTGTCATCTTAACTGAAATTAGGCTTAAGTGTTTCTCTTATTTTTAGTTTTGGACTTCTTTTCGTTATAATTAGAGGTGAGCAAATAAGATATTACAAAACAGCATAAAATGGCCTATACTAGTATGTACCTAAATTATTAAGTTTAAAAGACAGGAACAAATTATTAAAACTTTTCGATTTTTAATTTCTGATGTTTTTTTAAAATTTGAAGATCTTTTTCTGTCAAGAATGATTAACTGTAGCATACTGTTTTCTGTCCGACTGGGGAATTGAAAGCATGCCGACAACTCTTGAATGAAAAAAATCTATACCTTACTGAAATTTTCTTTTTGTATGTAGTTTGCCGGACTGGATTCCAAGTTTTAGCAATCCTATGTATTTTATAGCCTTTGAATCAGGAAACTGAAGATAATACAAACACACAGTGCTGTATTTATTTTAATTCGAGTAGAATGCTTTTACTCATTTCTAAAAAAAGCTAATTTCGCAGTAAAATTCAATAAACTTGGCTGCTAAAACTCCTTGAAAATAAAATAGTAATGTACGTAAATCTAGATTTTGCCCACCTCTAGTACTCATTATCATAATGACTGGCTTCATGCTACAAAACTCACTCACTCCATTCACTTCAATGTTGCATGTTGTAATCCTCATTCATCGGATTTCAATTACATTTAAAAGAAAATTACCACGGAATAATATTACGTAGTATTTCTCCAATTGTATTACAAATTCACAGAAATAATGAGCTGAATACGTAATGAGCGTATATGAAGCATAGAACAATGACGGGAAAGAAAAATTAGGACAATTCATCATGAACTCAAATGCATTCCAAGAACATTGGTTCGATGTTCTCTGGCCTCGAGGTTTCCACAGTTCTTTCTCGAGCAAATCATTTCATTTCAAATTATAAAAATTCCGGAAAGAAGTGCAGATGGGGAAAGTTTCCGCTCCTGGAGCAGAAGTGCCATTCCCACTGATTCCCACCTAATAATTTTGACTGAAAAATTGGAGAGGAGGAGGAGAAAAGATGATAAAAAACAAAGGAATGAAGACTCACTCAGTTTGTTAAACCCTAATTTAAGTGGGATCATCATCACGATAATATAGCCATCATCATCATTAAAGATGAACCAAATCTTCTGAATATGAAAATCTGCGCCGTGAATAAGCACACGTACGAACAAACGAGAGTCAAGTGTAATCAGCGAGTGAAACATGACTCCTCTATTCCAGGCCAAGCAAGCGAAAGGGAAAAAGTTTTTATGTGAAAGAATATTATGTGCACATGAAATGTTATGCCGTCACCCAAGGCAGGAGTTAAAATAAACTGATATCGATGCTAGAAAATGAAATATTTACTATCCTCGATAAATCGAAATCGGGCAGAATATGTAAGACTCTTAAGGTGCATCAGAAAGAAGAGGCTATTTAGCAAGCTATCAAACTCTTTAATTTTTTTAATTGATAATAATAATTCAAGTTGAAAGTATTACGTTGGAGTTTCGCTTTTAGATAAATAAGTCGTACATAAGCACTGGCACGAACCCTGGCAAAACAAATTAATTATACAGTACTTTGCTTATATTGACGACCACTGATTTGCATATCAGTTAAGTCCATCGATACATTTTAGCGGTCATGGGTAATTTATGAAAGTGTCATTGGCATTTTAATTACATACTAGACTGAATAACTTCCAAGCTAGGAACTTACATCACGACATCTACCTAAGCTGAAATTCGATTTAACATTTAACTTTTATCATATCATCATCTTTTCGGGCTCCTTGTCAAAAAGAAAGTCAAAACAAAAGTGAGAACTGAGTGTGCGAAATTCGCTTTGAGGAATATAAAAAAATTTAATTATTGCGGCTTGTCTTTTTTCTCATGCACCTTTCATCAATTTCACATATTATAGGTATTTAGTGTTTTCGAGAGGCATTATTTCACCGAAAACAATGAGAGGTTGGTCGGGATAATGTATCATTTAATAACCTTGATGTCAGTCTCCTCGTTTTAACAATTCTCTATCTATCTCAGAATACCAACTATTGTAAATGTCTTTTTTATTTATTCTACAACATCGATATTTCCTCCCTACATAATAATAAAAATCACGTTCTCGAGTGGACAGACAAGATATCTGATATCATCATTATGATACATGACTTGTTTTCCTAAACTACAAACTAGCTACATAGTAGCTAAAGAATAATAATATTCACACATCTCAAATCTCTACATTTATTTGCACAACATATTATGTTTTGTATTCTTTCCAGCATTCTATTTCCATTCCATTCCAGACTTCCAGAACTTAGGTATTTCGAATCCAAATCCAGCAATAGCCATAGCCATTCCCATTACCGCATTGCACATTTTATATTGCGAAGCATTCATTATTATTATTTATTTCTCGGAGCATCCATTCCATCTTCCATCCCATCCCATGCATTCACAATGAATATGAATACAAAAACAAGAAAGTGCGAAGTGGAAAAATATGAACACAATGCAGTAGTGATTCAAACACAGATTATTATTTTTATTGTGATTCCTTTTGTTTTATACTACACTACAAATGAAAAACGAAACCATAATCATAATCATAACGCTCACGTTTTGTTTTCCAGCTCTCCACTCGTAAAAAAATAAAACGAGGAATAAAACTAATGCCTCGTTTTTTTTTCATTCACCTAAAATATTCTTTTGTCTCTCAAATCCTCATAAAAATATGCGGAATTTTAATGCAGAAAAAATCTAGAGTTTACATTTCGAAACGGGAGACTTCTATTTATTCTAGCTTAGGTACGTTTAAAATAATCCTGAACATTCAGTAAATTCGAAATGCTTTCATGGGGTACATTGCCACAATAGCCACATGAGAAATCCAAACTTTAGACTTCTCAATTTTCCTGTTGTCGAAGTCAGAGTCAGCCTCTGGCAAGATACATATGAACCGAATCCCTCTAATGACCCTACAAAATTCCTATAGACTTTGCATTTTTTTCCAGAGATGTAGGCTGCTGTTGTAAGAGTAAAAGTCAACTTATTTTATCTAAAGGATAGACATTATGCTGGAAGCGTAGTGCAATTTAAACACAAAGAAAATAAATTCATATTTCAACTTTCATTTTCCTTTCACTTTAAGTATCAGTCTCCCCTTTCATGTAGGTAATAATGACTGGAGGAGATAGATTTTCCACTGAAATCTGGATACATACTACATAGGTAACCACATGGATGGACAAGGCACGTAGTATGCTACGTTCCAGCCGGAGATTGGATTTTCGCAATTAGCGGAAGCATCACGTACTTATTCCAGTGGACTATCATCATCATCATCACGAGCAAGTTTTATGGAATGGGAGCCCTTTTTTTACTGGACCATGCATGCCCACATCCTACATGCCCGTATGCCATTTCCAATCTTCATAATTTTTAGCCAAAATGAGGTCTTGAAAGGTGGAGCTGGGAATTAGGCTTTAGTGGTTCTAGCTGGCTAACTCATTAAATCAGCTATAGTGATCACATCACTGAACAGAAACGCGCCCTCTCTCCACCTCAACAGTCTAAAAATCACTTTTATTATTTCGCCGCAATAACAAGCTAAAAGCTGAAAATGAAAATCTGTGAAAAAAATATCCCTTTCAGCGAAAGCCATTTACCTCTACGGTGAAGATCAAATATAAAACTTTTTTTTAAAAATATTTTCCAAGCCTTTTTTTTTATAAAACTTTCCAGATGGAATTCAAAACCAGCTTCCCGGAACGGAAGAGAGAAAACAGGATCAGGTGCATGCATATGGCATGGCATGGCATGACATGAATACGAGCTGTGTTTTGACTTTGTGATGCGATTTGATTTCGATGCCTAATTAGTAACCTGGTTCGCGGTAGTTTTAGAGCTTTCGCCATTCTCCCACAAAAAATGCCTACATATTCCATAAAAACTTATCCTACACCCACTTTAATTCTAATGCAATTAGGGAAGTTTTAAAAACAGGAAGAGGAAGTAGTAGTGAACAAAAACAAGAGGATAAGTTTTATCTTCTGGAAATGATTTTTACTTTTTTAAAGAGGATATCGAATTAAAATCTCGTTTTTTAACGGCCAACATGCATACAATACACGTAGCGTAATCATAATCATCATCAGAAGAACATAATATTTTTCCTCTTGAAATATTCGCAGAGGAAACTAAACAGATTATGTATTTCTTTCTCCAGCTTCCAACAGAAAGATAAAGGAAGATTCCTTTTCAGAAGCACAAGTGTGTGAAGAGCAAACACTATTGTATCAAATTTGGATAGAGGAGGAAACATTAGTTAAGTTAAGAATGCATTTAGATTCTGGATAATTTTTTTGATTCTGAAAATCCAAAATTCAGAGAAGCAGTTTTAGGCTTATCCTAGTAAGGCTTTAGGACAAAGCTTAAGAGTGGAAAAGCTGAAGCTGAACACAAAATCTTTAGCGATTTTAGCGCATTAAATATGCGTGAAAAGTACATATAAACAGCTTAACCTCTTGACCATGGTTTTCATTTAAACGTACTCAGGTTATTCAAAAGCAGAAAGTTTCATTGGTAAACACACGCTTACTTACATTCAATTACAATTTCGTTCTCAATACTAATGCCTGCGGGGATAATCATAATCATGTATCTGTATCATACCATAGCTAGTCCAGTAAACTACATCCGCCTTACCTCGTTTCATATACGTTTTTATAATACAAAACAGCGACAGCATGACAATTTACAAAAATTAAAGACCCGAGAATCGATTAATTTCCTTTCAATTTATTTATGTTAAAAGTAATGAGCCCAGTTTCTCACATCTTCTCACTTAACTTTCCAAACACTTACGCAGGTAGAACTTTCTTGGGTAAGCACAAGTTTTCCTGAAAAAACACTGAGTAAATTTGTTTGCTTCTTTACAAAGATTTTATGTCTTCCTTAAGCGCTAAGCACTAATTCACAAATAAATATATAATGTAGCGTATAACGTAAATATGTACCATGTACCATGTTACGTACCTATTCCAGAACTTTCACTTCTCTTCCTTGTTTTTCTATACCCAAGACCATCATTTCCATCATCATTATAATGATTATTATTAGATCAACAAACCCAGCGAACCCAAACCATTTAAGAAAACATCTTTTTTTTTGAAGAAATTCTTCTAGAAATTCCATTCCAAAACCTAACTTCCAAAATATTTCCTAGAAGTGTACGTAACTAAAGTATGAGCCTCTAGTGTGGAACTGGAACTTGTAAACCAAACCAACCACATCCAACCAAACCAACCATTGAGGCATGAAGTAACAGTAACTTGTGTCTTAGCCCCGAGCGCGTGTTTTTCTTTTTTCACTTTCTCCAGATTTGAATTCATTAAACTTTAATACACTTTAATAACTTTAACTGTGTCTTATTTCACTTTCTGTTGTCTTGTGCTCTTAGATAAACAGAGTCTGGTCTGGAACGGACGGAACTAAACTATTTAGGAACGAGTATTTTTTTATGTGAGCATAAATACAAATTCACATTTTTAGGAAATTAATGAAGGAAATATTTCTTTTCAAAGTAGCCCTAGCCCAAGGCACCACACTATACATATTCACATTCACAAGAGAAAACTTCCAGTTTGCCTGGTCTGGTCAGGATTGGGTCTGGGATTTTTTTGTATTGATCCCAAATGGCTAGTTTGGATACAAATGGCCTTTCCAGGAAAAGAGGTGCAGGGAGGAGGAGAGAGGTGAGGTAACAAGCAGAAATGATAATGAGCTCATTTTCTCCCCTGTGGCTACTTTTCCACACATTTGGGCAGGAGCACTTTGTGAATTACTTATGAAGTCGGAAATTGCGACGGGAATAAAAAGAAGAACTGGACATGTACATAGGTACATGGTCCTGGTTGGTCTGGAACTCAGAAAAACAAACTAGCTCGGGAGACCCCACTTCTCTACTTCTGTTTCCATTTCCAGTCCAGTTAAAATTTTGCAAATGGAATGAGATGGGCAAATGATAGGAATGCAAACTATTTTGCAAACAACGCACAATGCTAAAAATAAGTACAATACAAGGCAAGGGCTTATTGCTTATTGGGCTCATTAAAACTGGAAATTGGCTTAAGCTGGTTTTCCTTTCTTTTTCCCATTTTTGTGTAATGAATGGTTCTGGCTGGTCTGGAACTCAGAAAAACAAACTAGCTCGGGAGACCCCACTTCTCTACTTCTGTTTCCATTTCCAGTCCAGTTAAAATTTTGCAAAAGGAATGAGATGGGGATATGATAAGAATGCAAACTATTTTGCAAACAACACACAATGCTAAACAATAAGTACAATACAAGGCAAGGGCTTATTGCTTATTGGGCTCATTAAAACTGGAAATTGGCTTAAGCTGGTTTTCCTTTCTTTTTCCCATTTTTGTGTAATGAAATCAAATCATCAAATTAGTATTCACGTTGTTGCTCAATGCTAGCAGACTGATTCATTTAAAATGAAAGTGGAATAATAATATGAAGAGATTGGCAATGTGATGAAGTCAAGCGATTTACAAATAAATACGGATAATTAAATGAAAGGAAGCCCTAGATCAAATCGTCGTGCGTCATAAGTACAGTATGATATTTATATTGGCCATGTCCCATTCAGAATTAGATTAGAGAATTCTACTTAAATTATACTTAATTTGGTTTGGTTTAGGTGGACTTACTGGAACAGTGTTGGGTCGGACACTGCCAAAATGATGAGCCTCGGTGAAGTATGCCCCTTCTCAAGGAATCTCCTTACGGTTCGTATGGCAACATTCGCGCCCAACTCATCGGGAAACGGGGCGGGTCCGCCTTTATGGAGCACGGGGATCGCCACGCAATCCATGTTTTTGTCACAAGCTCTCTGAAAATGAAAGAATTGAAATTAAAATGAAATAATAAAAATGTTTAAAAAATTTTTTTCCGGGTCAAAGGTCAAATCGTTATCTCACCTCCAGAATACTTTTATAGCAAGAGTACAGGGCAGTTTCCGCCGCCGTCTTGTACTTCTCCGAATATCTCGGCGTGACAGTCAACACCAAATCCCTGCAGGGCAGATTGTGATGACTAGAAATGACCCTCGATTATGGAGCACGGGGATCGCCACGCAATCCATGTTTTTGTCACAAGCTCTCTGAAAATGAAGGAATTGAAATTAAAATGAAATAAAAAAATGTTTAAAAAATTTTTCCGAGTCAACGGTCAAATCGTTATCTCACCTCCAGAATACTTTTATAGCAAGAGTACAGCGCAGTTTCCGCCGCCGTCTTGTACTTCTCCGAATATCTCGGCGTGACAGTCAACACCAAATCCCTGCAGGGCAGATTGTGATGACTAGAAATGACCCTCGCCTCTCCCGTCCGAATGGATCGGAGATGTTGCCTAATTTCCGTCAGATACTGTGGTCCAGTCCTCGTCAAAATGTGTTCGGGGAGGGTGTCAATAGTCTCATTCGTGGTCTGCGTCAGCCCATCAACTTGCAGTGCAAGGATATCACCGAACCACAGGGAAACTCTCGAGTTCACCACTGGATCGACGGGAAATGGACTGGATTCGAAGTTCCTCTGAGGATCCTGGAAGTGCGGCCAGCTCGTATTGAGGTTCACGTGACTGAGATCCATCTCAGACCACTTCAGGGCACCGCTGGGGTCACAGGAGGAGGGGGACTCTAGGGCCATTTCGTCCATTCTCATGTCTTCTTCCTTAAATTGGGTTAAAATTTTCCCTTTCCTTCGCTTCCAAACTTGATTAGAAATTTTAGGGATCGGAGTCGGATGTATGATTTTCGATTGGCTTCAATCCAGAAATATTATTCACCTTCCTCCTTCCGTGTCATGCTCATAATTCATGTTTTCATGAGGAGGAAAAGTCTGAAAAAATATAGAAAAAATTCACGGGATATAAATGGACATGTCAAGAACAGGAAAAACTTTACAAGCCTCTCTCTCTCTTTCTCTCTTCACAAAAGACAATTTGAAAAAGAGCCAAGTTTACTTTATTCCAAGAGGAGAGAGGGAAAGAGAGAGAGAGAGAGAAAATTGAACTTTATTAGCCCAACTATAAAAGGAGTAGGTTGCAGGGGAGAAAGTTTTTGAGAGTGCCATTCACATTCATATCACCTGGATTGGCTTTGGTCGGTCGGTTGATAGTTGGCGTGACTTTTCCCTTTTTACCTTTTTATAATATTCATGCGTCTCCTTTCTCCTTTCCTNTTATAATATTCATGCGTCTCCTTTCTCCTTTCCTTACTTCTGGGGTTCTTCGAAAGAAAAAGTTCTAGAAGAGTTGAGGAGGACTGAGAGATCTCTCTCTCCCTCTTTAAACTTTTTTTTTCTTCCTTGGAAATTTATTGAACCCTGTGTTCCATAAAATGAGAACGTCACATGAAAAAAGGAAGATGAAGATTTAAAGTCCTTTCCAGAAAAGAAAACTTCTCCTTTAGCACCAGAACCAGAGGAGGCCTAAAAACTAAGAATATAATGGAGACGTGTACATTCAAAGCACCACTTTCACCTGTCTTACTCTTGTCGTGTCTTCCTTTCAAGTTGCTTCTCAAGATCCATAAAAAGGAAAAAGGAAAATTCCAGAGTTTTTTAATGCTTAATCAAGGCTTTACTGCTTTAAAAATGAAGAGATAGAGATAGCATAAATGCGAAGAAGGATTCAAATTCAAAGTGAATAGATGTTTTTTTAATCCCAACATAAAATAAAAATAAAAAAAAGAAAACAGTTTTTTTGGGAGGATGGAAAGGGATCAGCCAGATCAAAAGGTTAATATGGAAGTTTACAAGAAGACAAAAGAAATCGTAGATAGAATAGAATAGGCTTCGCCTACGTAAACTGACTTTATTCCCCTGAAATAAAGTGGAGATGAAGATGAACTACTTTCCTTTCTCTAGCTTGATGAGCTTATTATTGCCTCAATAAAAGTTTTGACTGGGCCTGGCCTGGGCTCAAAAAGAACCTTTTGAAGTGCATCATCATCTTAAGTATATTTTTTCATCATCATCAAGACGATGATCATGATTATGATCATATTGAGATCACATCCTCATCATCTTCTTTACAAGCAGTAGGTAGGCAGGGCAGGGCCTTGTTTACATCATCCTTATTCTTCCAGGGATCGTGAGTCGTGATCATCATGATTGCTCCTAACAAGAAAACTTCGTTTATTTCCCATCTCATTTCCTCGTCAAGTGAAATGAACAAAGGAAGGAGCGTGTAATGCCTTATGGCTACACACCTTCTTTAAAATGGAGAGAAAGGGAAAGTAAAGTACAAATACATACTGCTTTCACCGTCAACCGACACAAAAGAATGGGTAGAAAACCGCCCAAAATATTAACCCGAACATTGAACAAAGCCATAATTTTCTCCAAAGTAATAAATGGGAAGCGATAAATGAGGAATCAATTATTATCATCATCATCCATCTCACTCAATTCCACCTACCTACATCTGCATACTACTTTTCTTTAAAGAAGTTTTGTTTTTGAGAGTTTGAACACGCAACGCAACGCTAAGTATTCCAGTTTCTAGTGCCTGTCCTGGACAAACTCAATTCCACCTACCTACATCTGCATACTACTTTTCTTTAAAGAAGTTTTGTTTTTGAGAGTTTGAACACGCAACGCAACGCTAAGTATTCCAGTTTCTACTTAGTGCCTGTCCTGGACAAACAAGAACAGGAACAATGGATGGCCAAGGTAATGTGATATGATGGAGATAGGAAAATGTAATCAGGAAAGAGATGCGTCATAGTTTCCCTCTCCTTCCTTCTTCTCCTCTTCATTTTTATTACATTCTTGAAGAGATACATAATGATACGATGGAGATAGGAAAATGTAATCAGGAAAGAGATGCGTCATAGTTTCCCTCTCCTTCCTTCTTCTCCTCTTCATTTTTATTACATTCTTGAAGAGATACATACATATTTATGTACATAAATAGAGATGAAAATGAAGAATGTGCTTTTTTAAAAGGAAGTATATCTATGTATGCACTAAAAGGACAAGTCAATAAAAAAGTAAGAATAGTATTAGTATTGTTTGGAGATGGTACATAGATTGCTATTTCGGACGAGGTTAAAAGAAAAGAAAAAACTAGAGAAGACGCTTTATTACTGATTCACTGGAATTATGACTGGAATTAAAGTGTAGAAAGGCAAAAGGTATTTTTTGTTCATTGGGAATGGAATGTAAAAAAAGTAATCACACAAGAAGAAACAGAGGGAGGAGAAGGTCGATAGTAGCAGATAGAAAAAACATTTTTAATTTAGGTAATAAATGTCGCATTTTGAGCAATTTTATTGGGAAATTCAATATTGCATTGATTTCAGGAAAGTCTTATCAAATCGCTTCGAAAAGCTGGTGCCTCAAATTATTGTCAAGAAATAGGAAAAGGAAAATAAGAAAATCTATGCGTCTATGCATAATGTTTTGAATGAAAATTATTTCATAAAGTTCAATAGGTAGGTGAAAGCCTTTATCTATTCAGAATCCAGAAACGATACTTCCATAGAAAATTATTAGACTTGCCACGTGGCTTAGAAATGAATACATTAACCTTCCTAGGCGAATAAGTACATTTGCCACAACAGTATCAGAAATAATCGCAAAAACGATGCATCTCCCAAGGATGTCATTCTATTTGCCCTTGGTTATTTTTTTACCCCTATTCGATTAACGTAGAAGCATGCCCTGTGATTTAGAGCGTGATTAATTGATTACAACGTGGAATTTGTTATTCGAGGAATTATAAAATCTTTTCCCTTTTCCTTTCAAAGAAAAGAAACTCCTCTT
>JAHZNI010000456.1:0-14090 GCA_027744415.1 Seira ritae
CTTGAAGAGCTATTTCTAAATTGGCCATTTTACCAGGAATATTGTGAACTCGGTCGTACTCCTCCTTAACCTGATGGAAGAAAATTGAATAAAATTAAATATACATACATATAAAGTATAGTCTATTCGTATATATTACTATTGAGAGAATTTTATCAGTACGTGAGAAACTCAGAAGTTCATCGAAACATGAAATAAATAAACTTTTATATTCGATTTAAAAAAGGACGTTTCTCAACCCTCACATACAAAATTCATAGCTTATCTGAGATTGATAACGCGAGGGATTTGATTATCAATTATCTACGCTTTAAAAGCCTTGTCTAAAAACTTTACCGTGTCCTTTCCTGTTTCATAATAGCGCAGTAAAAGGAACCACCGTAAGTTGAGATAGAGATATGTATTTCTTATTTTTCATATAAATGCGTTCAATTAATTCGTTACATGCTTATTCAATATATATACATATTATTATGCAATATTATGTAATATTATGCAATATACATACATACAAGCCTTACCATTTTGTAGTTCTTCAAAGCAGGATACTTTCTGACAATTGCTTCTACGTCTTTATCAGAATTCTTGACCATATTCATCCTTGCTTTGAAAGTTTCTGCCATTGCCTCCGAAAGAAGCGTTAAGTCAGGATTAGTCTTTTCAATTTCTTGAACCATCACTTTAACGTAGTCGACCTTCAGCTTGGGTGTTTTCACCAATGATTGCGCTTTAGCTTTCGAGTCCAGGCCATGCAGTTGTTTGGTCTTCAATGGATATTTACTAGGCATTTCATCATTCGTTCCTCCAGCTTCAAGCTCATCCTGGCGTGTAATTTCAACTTTAGCAGAACATGTAGGTCGAGCCTTGGTGTCGCTCTTCCTCGGACGTCCACTCCTCCTGTTTTGCGACATCTTTTTGATCTTGGCCAAGCTAGAATCATGTTCAAGATTGTTTCTTGCTAATTCTTTGGTTTTAGCATCATCATCGCTCTCCTGCATGACTTTGACTTCATGTGGTTTTTTAGTCGGCTTTTCTAGATGAATCGAACTCCTTGTTCGAATCGTTGATCCTTTCTTCGTTATTGAATCATTAGTACTAGACTTTGAGCCTCGGCCGCCTTGGGGATTTCGACTGGGACGCTTTTTCGATACAATAACTGGAATCATGCAATCATCTAGAATCGTCAGCCGAATCTATTTTAACCTCTTGAGCTTGAGGACTTGAACTCAATACTGAACTTGGCTTTTCGTTTGCCGATGAGCATTCTGGTATTTCGTTAGCTACATCATTGTTGCCAGGGACAAAAACTTCAGGGATGGGAACAGTGGATACAAAACCAAAATCGACATTCTTTACTTCTTCTTCTTTAACGACCTCTCCGACCAATTCCAATGATGATAACTCAGACTCTTCTGGAATGATATATATCAATCATCACAAATCATTTTTATTCATAAAATATAAAATGGTTGACTTAATTATTATTATAGTTATTATGTTAATCAACATAAAAACGGTATTTACCTTTGTTTTTCTTCACTTCGCCAAATGAAGCAAACGACTCTTTTGATGTTTGCAGCCTACTCTTGATCCTTGTTTCCTTCCACGCAAAAAATTTTTCCCTTAACTTTTCCTTCATCTTCTCAGACTTGTCGTCAAGCTTAAGATTATATGACCTCTNTGACCTCTTGGACAATGACTGACATTCCAATGTAGCGGTAGATGACGATGAACTAACAGCTTCATTTGTCTTCAAGGAGCCCGCCTGCTCCACTTCCTTTTTCTTCCCGCAATATTTCTCTACCTCTGCCTGATTAAGTTTTGGTATCAAAATTTTTACAGGTTTTATTAAACTGACCGAAATTGAAGATTCCTTCATTCGTCGTGGTCCAGTTTCTAATTCAGTCTCATTCATAGCATCGCACGCTGGCTGGCTTTCAGTAGCACTCACATAGTTTGAAGTCTTTTCAAGGTTCTGATTGGACTGCACACAGGTAAAGGTAGTCGTAGACAAGGATGCTATTGCAGCACGAACAGTGTCTTCGGCGTCATTCATAGCGGTTTCGATGGATGATTTTGTATTCGATGGTTTGGCCGATCCTTCATATCCATTCTTTTCATCTACATCTTCAATCAAACTCTTACTTAATTTCTGATCTTTGATTTGATTGATATGACTAGTGTTATCATCATCATCCTGACTAATGGATTCTTTTCCAGTTAGGCCCGAATTTTGGTAGGAAGTTCTCACTAAACCGTCGTCTTCAGAATGTAGCTGCTCCTCGATGTCGTCCGATTTATATATTCGGGTAGTTGTATGCGAAGGAGTCGATTGAGGAACATTGATGGGAATATCCCGCAACACATAATCCAAGACAAAGCTTGATGTAATCATCTCATCCGGCAGTTTATTTATGTCGATGTCATTGTAATTATCATAAGAAAAAGTCTGAACCCGAGGTGGCCATAGCTAAGTCACCATTGATGTACTCGGAATAATTGAAATTCGAATTTGGGTCATCATATTGCCCACTGTCATTATCATTTTGCACAGAAATACAGGCACTGATGTTATCACGATCTTGGATCTCCTCTGCAACAGTCGCGCCTTCTTTGATATTCTCAGAGAGTGGCAGCCTTTGTAGATTACTGATTTCTTCACTTAACGCAGGAGTTTCATTTGTACTACCAGGAGACTCCAAAAATTCCCTGAACAGTCTTTCTTTCTCTACCTCGGGGATGTCATCACTGGCGGAATAAAAACGCTTATTACAGTTGAAATCCACACTCTTACCCCAGTTCTCCTCATTGTAGCCTTCAACTTGCTTGAGCTCTATCATTAAGTCTTCATACATTCTCTGAACCTCGCCATCGCTTGACTTGGACTCCGATTCATCCTTAAAGTTGTTCTTGCCATTTTGGAACTTGAATCCCGAATTTGTCCTACTTGTCCCAGGGCCATTATTAGCCGTGTCATTTCTACTTGCTCGAGCCCGCCCGGTTTCATGTTTGAAATGAATATTACCGATTGCATCATCTGACCGTTCTAAAATGCGACCAAGGACTTCATCGAGAGGTTCATTACCACTGTAGTTTATCGTCAGCTCCACATCTTTCTCACAAGATTTGAAGCCTTGGAGAAGTCTTTGTAATTCCTGATGATCGTGTAACTCAATGGATTTACTCTTTTTGTTGGCACCTACAAAAAACAAAAAACTACAATTACTATAATGCACAATTGCTTTAAAATCTTCAAACCCAGCAATAGTAACTTGAAAAAAATGTACCCAAAGGCACTTCCACTGTCTTCTTCCGTTTGACACTTCCTTTTCCCTCACGATCCAAACAGTCGTCCTTGGCATTAACTGTTCCTTTTGAATCTTGGTTAGACATCGTTGATCATATTTCGAAAGGACATGGACTGTCTGCAAAAAAAAAGTTCGTTGTTGTACCATATAATTTCAAATCGTCAATAGTTACAATTGTAGTAATATATTGATGACTGTAGACAGACTGTACACGCGTAAGATCGAGCTGAATGGGCCTGCAGTAATAAATCATGGACTTCTTACCTTCATTCAACATTCCACCTTGAATTCATTTTTCTGCTTTATTGTTCTAGAAGATGTCCGATGCCCCCGTTAAAACTGAACTTAAGCCCAAAAATCAAAAATAGTATAGAATAGAAATATATTCTGTCCAATAGGTTTCGCTCACAAACATAATCGATAATTCCTATGGCTTCCTATCTTCGTGATAATTATGTATTGATGAGCACCATTTTTATGACAGGAGAATATTATGCAGGAAATATAATATTAAGCTAAGTACACCTCTAACAATCAATCAATGCTATATTCTCTTCGAATTTACTTATTTTATTACCTAGTGCCCTACTTGAGTGTCGTCGACAGCTCAGCTGCTCAGCTTGAAAACAGGAACTTGACTTGAATCGACCATCTCATCTCATTATTGTCAGTCACCAACAACGCTCGCTCAATATTCCCGATCGCATGCTCAACTGTGCATAGTGCATATGTGCAAGGTGCATGAAAGCATAGCACTGCATTGAGTATTGTTTTGGTTTACAAGCGCGGTGATCTATCATGGGCTTACTTTTGGTAGAAGAGCACACGTGAACTGTAATATAATCAAATCGCAATGGTTAATGGCTGCAATTAAAAGTCACTTAGAAAACTAAAACCTAACTATAATACAATTCCACGTATTCAAAACTTTAAAAAATATGGCAAGAAATAGAAAGTTGAAAAGAGATAAGGAAAAGCTGACTAAAGTCAAAAAAGTCAAGCAGGATAAGAAAGGTTATAGACGACGTATTCAAAACTTTAAAAAATATGGCAAGAAATAGAAAGTTGAAAAGAGATAAGGAAAAGCTGACTAAAGTCAAAAAAGTCAAGCAGGATAAGAAAGGTATATAGAAAAACAGTATTATTATGTTTTACATAAGGGTACACTTTGTGCGTACTAGCGTACTTATTTATTAATGGTAGTTATTGAAAGGAAAGGACGTACACTTGATTGTCGAATATTTAAAAATGTTTTCGATAATATGAAACTGTTTTAATTGTAGTTAAAAAGCGCCACACATGGAAAGTCCGTCCGACAGAAGCAGAAACAAGAACAAGGGATTGATTCCGCCGTTGCAGGGTCATCCCGACAAAAGACCACTCCACAGAGCCCATCGTTAGAATCAGTGAAGTTTGGAGAGAAAGCTTCGCTTAGATCTCGGATGCTTCATAGGCTCAGTGTTGCGAGGTTCAAGTAAAATATTCTGTGAATCAGCCTAATTTTCAAGCTAAGTATTTTGCCTTATGAATTCATTTTTATTTTATGTATTCCATTTAAATTGCATAATAGGACGCTGAATGAATCGATCGACTCAAACCCTGTCACATCAAATCCGTCTTCCTTGACTAACCCATCCACATTTAAAGCCTACCACAAAGGCCTCCAAGCAGCAGCATCCAGTTGGAAAACAAACCCACTTGACAGCATAGTGGAATGGATCAAGGTTACGCAAGGACCGAAAAAAATTGTGGCCGATTTCGGATGCGGCGACGCATCCTTGTCTAAGATGATACCAAACAAGACGCATTCATTTGACTTGCATTCGTTAGATCCTTGTGTGGTAGCTTGTGACATGAGGAACGTACCGTTAGAGGATGGTTCGGTGGACATAGTAGTGTTTTGCTTGAGTCTGATGGGGAGCGAAGTTGGTGATTTCATCAGAGAGGCATGGCGGGTGCTGAAATTTAATGGAGTGATGAAGATTGCAGAGGTTAGGGGTAGAATCGAAAGTCTTGGGAAGTTTGTTAAGCAAGTGGAGGGGATCGGGTTTAAAAGGATAGGAAGTGTGGATGAGCTAGACGGAGGGGTATTTTGTGTTTCTGCATTCAGGAAGGTCGTTGGTAGGAGGAATCTTGCTGGACTTGTGGAATTGAAGTCGGTCGTATACAAAAAGAGGTGATGGTGGTGATGAAATAATGACTGAATGAAATAAAAATAGAAACGCTACAGAATGCTGTATTTTAATTCAACATTATGTTTGTCATTTTATAATCGATTTATATGATTTATTCTCGTGGTTCATTCTATCTTTTATTGCATTTTATCTCTGAGGAGGAGGACCAGAGATAGTGGTCGAAACGTCGCGTCGGACTAAATTGATTTTAACCCATCACACCTGTGTATTCCTGTTAACCCATTTTAATCCAGACGTACTAATAATTATCATAATTATGTACTATGTAATACGAGTCTGAAACATCGTGGAGATAATAATTCAATATAACGAGTGTGTCATCCTCATCATCATACTGAACAAGGATGCATTCAAGCGTGACAAAGTTCTAACATGCTACTATAACGACGAGGAAAACATTGTCAAGTTCTGAGTTCCAAGTTCCCACGGTAATATTTAAACACAAGATAAAATGCGCAAAAGCATGTTTAAACAAACGTTATTTATTAGAAACAGATTCAACGATATTTTGGGAATACAAACGTTATTTATTCTTTTGATTGATAATTTCATACAAATTAGAGATTTAATTGTCCACATTAAATACGAATTGAATTTTTGCGCGTTACATAGAATGTTGAAATTATGTTGGTAGTATGTATTATCTGACTCTCGTTTAATTTTCTTAATGTTATTAAAAATTAAAGGGGTTAGGTTCGTTTATGGTTAATTTAATCATATCGCTCGTTGCTGATTTCATTGATGTAATGTGGAGCTAAATGAAATAACGAAGTAATTTACTCATAACTTATATATGTATTATCGCTATCACCAAATCTTCATCCATTTGAAAATATGCATTAGAATAAAATCATTTAATTGTCATCTGTTATTAATAGTTTTAATGGAAAAAAGATTGGTTATTTTAGATTTGATTCCGTTATGTGCTTTATCTATTTTGTCAAAATATTTCTTTTGAACTTATCGTTTGGAAAGTTCTTTAGTCAAATGCGCAAGCATCTTTTAACATTTGGGCCAGTCTGTCTGACTTCTGTTTTACCCTGAGCGCTATTTGAGTAGCATCATCCAAGAGGGGCTCCAGCATCTTGACTTTCTTATCAATCGATCTATGTTGTAAATTCAAATTTAAGTTTAAAAAAATAAACTCTGGAGGGTCAAAAGAGCTTTCAATTAAATTTCTCAGTTCTTCCTTTGTTCGGAGATGTTGGGTCTGTGGAAAGTACAAAGTATCCAGAGATTTTGCCCCGTGAAGTTGTCGATTGCTGGTTTTTTCATGGAAGTAGGCATGTTTATTCCTGTCTGCCTCGGCTAGTTCATAAAACATCGACTTTGCTTTCGTCGAGTTGGAATTTGACTCATTATTTTGAAAGCGGCTCAAATGAAAGTGCGACTGCGATGAAGAGAAACTTGGCCAGAAATGTTGAGACTGAAACGATGCTGGTTCATCTTTTTCCGGAAGTGCCGTCGAATAAGACGTCGTTGCAATGCATGACGATCGCCTCGGTATTGGTACGGTGATTGTCGGTGGAGGTGTTTGAACTTCTTGTATACAGTTACTACATCTTGTCGGGATCTTCAATGAGCTTTCTCCGGTAATTTTAGGGACTGCTTTCTCTTTCGTATCACTTTTCCCCGGTAATCTGGGCGAAGTTGATGTGAGGAGACGCTGTTGTCTCCGAATGGATTCATTGTCGATCTCGTTTGACCTGAATCCGCTGTCTCGGTCTCCACCTGAGTCCTGACTCAAATTAAAGTTTGAATCAGTCTTCCAATTTTGAACCTGGAATCAAAGTAAAAGTCAAAATGAGAAAATGTCACATACATTTTTTTCTTCTAAAAAAGAAAAGAAGCAAAAGTAAGTAGTTTAACCTTTTCCATCCAGTTGGAACAAGTTTCTTGCAAAATGTCATCCTCCTCTTGCCAATTACCAACTCCTTGTGCAGAAATGGCTGCATTGTTTGATGACGATTGTGGCTCCACTTGAGTATGTGCATCTTTAGATTCTTTCTGCTGATTTGGATTTTTCCCACTTCCTTCGCATCCAACAAATAGACCATCTACTGAAATGCTTCTTCGATGGAAGGATGACGCATGATTGGTGGCATCCCCACATACGCTTCCACGAGTCTCTTTTCCGGTTCCAGATCTTCCGTATGAAAATCGTAGCTCATCAACTCGATTTTCTGCATCCGCACATTTTATCGCTAAGTCATGACAACTTTCCCTCAACTTGTTAATCAACTCATCCTTCTCCTTCACTATTCTCATCGTCTCTCTCAGTTTTTCTTGTACTTGTTCAAGCTCAGGTTGTACTTGTGGTTCTGCGTTCTTTTCATCTAAACTCACTTGATAGAGATCTTCTAGACTCAGCATTTGCTCCGCTTTTAGACGCTTCTTTCTTCCAAGCTCATCGTTGGCTTTTACCCTTTCGATATATTGCTTGACTTTGCTTTCCGTCACCGTCACGTTATTGCCACATTTCACTGAGCTTCTTGGGGTTACTTGGCCATGACTCTGATTTGATATCATTTGAGCCTTTAGCGGAGCCATTGTAGCAGACTTAGTTTTCACTTGAGGCTTTCCTTTTGTTCTCATTGGAAGTGGAGGGCCAGCCTTGAAGACTGGGAAATCAGTATCTTCGTTCGCACTGGGAATATTCATGATCTAGTTCGAAAATAATTACATTCTAACTTGAATTTTTTTCAAACACCGTAACTCCAAATATGGTAACTGAAATATACAGCGAAAAGGAATTGACTAGAGTCTCGAACATTGGATGACGACACTTCAAGAACGTAGAAAGAACTGATTGTGATTCACATCCTCATTCCTCCCATGCACTAGGACAGTAGAAAAAAATAGGGTAGGCATGACGTACCTTAGTCGGTGCATGAATGAGTAAAAAACTGGAAAAGTATGCCTACATGCAATATTATGTTATGGATGGATAATGCTCCACATTCGTATAAAATGTTCTGGAAATGTACCCACTCCAAATATACCATCGTGTACTTTCCAAAGCTGTGCTTCTGAAAGAACATTTTATCGACATAAATCGTCGAGAGAAGCCAAAACAGCACAAGTGCGACATGAGTGAAGTGCATTTCGTGAAGAACACAAACACGAGCGGAAGGGAAGCCAGAGGCTCGGGATCGGATTTCACCCCTTTTCTTCCTTTTTCGTAGAGTGTATATACTATATCGCATTATATACTATATTGTGCCTATATCGCATATAAATTATATACATCACATCACACACATTTAAGTTCATGAAAAAGCGAATATTTCTTGCGTTTCCTTGGAGAGGAGGAACAAGGAAGTTTATATGAACATGAGACCGCATCATGCATTTGGCATTTTTGATTTCGCATATTTTTAAGTATGTAATTTTACGTGACATTTTCATCTCGACTTAAGATCTAGCCAAGATCTTAAGATCTCTTCTGCAAGCCAAAATGAGTATTTTAAGAAACATTTTTGTCAATTTTAAACTTTATTTTTAAAAAAATAAAGTGAAAACGCGAGAACATCCATTCTAAAAAACTGGAGGCATGCATCCTATTCCAATAACCTTCTTTGTTGATATCGTATCTGTATGTGTTTGATGTGTAGTTAAAAAGTCAAATGGAGACGTGTTTTTGCTTTTTGAACGTATGCATGCATGTATTTTATGCACATAAGCAAACAAGTCCTTTTAAATAATAATGCACATGGCATGGCACATAGGTTCCCGTATTTTGGGCAGTATTGTTTGAGTCCCCATTTCCTTTGTAATATGATCTGGTTTACAATTAAATGCATGTCTGCTTTTATATTTCAAGGGACCATGTGCATATGTATGCCGGAGGAGAGTTCCTTCATCTGGAAGGATTTTGTGACAATGCGACATGTGAAAGGAAATAGGCTGCCCCTAGTAGTTTGGATACATCTGGTCTCCCTTATGAAAACACAATTACCAATTATCCAGTCCAGAATTAATTCTCAGAACTACAAAAAATAAACCCGCTTATTTTCATTGCAAAATCTAGCTATATGGAAAAACATGAGTAGGGAAAAGGTATGCAAAGTTAGATTTTTCTTCTATTATATACAACCTTCACAGTCGAGACTTTTCCTTTTTTCCTCATAGCAATTCCAGTATATTATGTACAATCGAAGAGGTTCCATTCGATAACCTAAGTATAAGAGATGAAAATTTTCGACTTAAAATATTCGTGACTGCAAAGTAAGTCTTCGTATTTATTATTTTTCACGTGAAATTATAATAAGTAATTCTGTCGAATTATAATATTTAGGTATTTCCATCTTTCCATTTCAATAGTCTTGAAAATTGGGTTATAGAGGTCTGCTTTTTGTAGGTAATGCTTTACGCTAACGTTATCTTTGTTCCATATTTCATTCAAACCAGTCCTTTCAATTCAGCGACCTTCACGTAATTTCTTTTAGTTGCTTTTTGCCATCCCTCAATTCGTGTTTATTATTGTGAAGGCATGATAGGTATGTATGTAAAATATGTACATGTATGTACCTACATCCACATTTGTTCATGCCCCGCAGTCCCAGAGACTCCCAGTGCAAAAGGGAAGAGGAGCACATTTTTATCGGACGAACGAAAATATTGCAGTAGTATTATCCAGGTATTATCATCATATTTATCATTACATTTTCATCATCATAGTTAGAGATTGTTCCTTGATTGCATGTAGTTACTCCAGAGGAAAAAATGAAGCATGAAGAAGGCAAAGAAGTTACGGGAATACTGCGTTCTACCTCTACCTCTCTGCAGTCTATATACTTGTTTCATGGCTATTTTGACAGATCATTTCGACTTGTCTACAGAGTATACAGGGATGAGAATCCGACCGTACTGGTACAATGCAATCATTGCAAATGGCATTGAATTCACTTTCATGTTAAAAAGAACAGATCGTCCTGCATAACAACACTCATTCTACATTTCAACTCTGATTGTGATTCTATGAGGAATTTATCTCTATCTGCTTCAATCAAAAAATCAAACTGAGTTGTCATCCGGCATTTTGAAGTTGAGGAGTTTAAAGAGTTATCATAAAAATAATTTGTGCTTGGAAAAAGGTATTTTTATCGAAAAAGTCAATATATTTCACAGGAATCAAATTACTTGTCTCCACGAGCTACTTTAATCAGGAGGACTACTAAATTTGAATATTTTTATTCAGATAAAATGGCGTCCGCTCTTCAATTCCTGAGGCCTGTAGCAAGGTCGGGCATAATGATGATGAGTACTCAATCGGGTCACGTCCTAAGAAGAAAGGGTGCCCCCCAATTGATCCGAAACTATGCGTCCGCCGGAGGAAAGGAAGGTGGTGGTGGAAAGGCCGGTCTTTTAGCTGCCCTTGCTGCTGTTGGTGCCGGTGGTGGTTACTATCTCTATTCGCAGGGAGTATTGGACTCTTATCTAAATATCAAGAGAACTCCTGCCGATTATCAGAAGGTTTATGACGCGATTGTAAAGATTTTGGATGAAGATGCGGATTACGATGATGGCTCCTACGGACCGATATTCGTGCGGTTGGCATGGCATGCATCTGGGACTTATGATAAGAACACGAAGGACGGGGGATCAAACAAGGGGACGATGCGTTTCGCCCCTGAAAGTGAACACGGGGCAAACGCTGGACTAAAAATTGCCAGGGACAAGCTGGAGAAGGTGAAGAAACAATTTCCGTGGATTTCTTATGGCGACTTGTGGACATTGGCTGGGGTGGTTGCTGTTCAGGTATGTCTACAACCTTTTAATACTATTTTATTTTGTCAAGATGTCACACTTCATTAAATTATTTCGTCATATTTAGGAAATGGGTGGACCAACAATTCCATGGAAGCCCGGTCGCGTTGGTAAGATAGATTTTCATTTGATTGCGTAATATTCATTTACCCATGAAAGTTAGATCAAACGTCAATTTTTAGATGGCACCGAGAAGGACTGTCCCCCTGACGGTCGTCTTCCCGATGGAGCAAATCCATCTAACCACAGAAATCAAGTTTAGGAGCAATGCTTAAATTAAAATCTACTGACAATGTAATAATGATGTTGCTTTGAAAATCAAGATGCAGCTTTGAATTTTGTCCACAACAAAACTACAATCAGTGTACCTTTGAAACTGTAATGTACCGTTCCATTTATTGTATACCGGTCTAAGATCCTTCAGAACATGACTTCTTCATAAAATACTTAACATAGTACCATTTCCGTGATGTATGCGTGTTGAACTCCTTCGAAGACAATCAACTCAATCTGTTTAGTTAAATATGTATCAAGAAACCAAATTACATTTAATGTATGGAGACGCAGATGGGATTAACAAAATTGTGATTAGTTAAACGACTCTTCTAAAAAGATTTTTTCAGAAGAGAACAAAATAAAGGATGTGTCATATTTTTGATGTCATAATGTATCATTTTTCTTTGTTTATTTGCTTTATTTGCATTATTTCATTAGCATTACCATGCCTAGTTAAAATTTCTTGCTATAAACGTTGCTGTTCGTTTCATTTTGTACTGATTTCATCCAGATTTTTTCACGATGAACCCACGCGAATTTGTGTTGGATAAAAACTGCTTCTAGGAATGCTGAATGCAATATAGGTATTTAATAATCGTTTGGTTTGATGGAAATTATATGTTATCATTCAAATCGGAGGGCAACAATTCCTTGATAAGGACACATGATAAATCTTTTTCTTAATATGAATCTCTTTCTATTCTGTTTTATATTTTTCACCTGTCAAAATTTTCTTTTGTCATGAAAAAATACATGAAAATACTTTTTCCCACACTACGGCTTGTGTAAAGATGCATGCAAATAATGGTTTCGCTATTTCTCTGATTAATAAGGATAAACAGAAATAACTAAATGTATCATCCACATTAATCATAGAAGTGACTCTACAATGGCAGAGTGTTCAAACGCTTTAGTCCAGAAAAACAGGACTAATGATTCATGAATGAATGTAGTCTCTATAGATAAATTCGGAAAATTCGTTCAACTAAGTTTGAATCACATTCTTTCGAAGACACTAAACATTCTTGCCTATACATTATCTCATCTCGGCATTGTATTTATTAAAGCCTCTACGCTATTAATTGTCATTCCATATTTTATTTTATTGTAAACTTTTATGAAAGTTTAGGAATGTCATACAATTAGGCTTAGCTAAAAACCAGAGTCAAGCAGAATTAAGAGTTATGAATGAGCAAATGTATAAACTCGGGAGCAAATGAACCATTAAGCACAAACATTAAAAGAGTTATGTCACGATCACTGCATTTTCTTATAAGCTATTGTGGCATTAGTATGAGAATGAGACCACCACACAGTCTCAAGTCTAGTCCATAAAATATTTAACTCATTTCAAACATCTTTTAGGTAAATATAAACAAAGGGATTATCTCAGCATCAAACAAAGTTGATTTTGCATGCGTTTGCAGAGAAGATTTCGCAAATTACAAAACATTCGGAGATCAGATCAGATTACACAACATCACAGGGAATTATCCAAGTACTTAATTCTAGCATTCTCTGGACAAGGGACGGCATTGTCTCCAATCTTGGTTGCAATTATTCTTCGATTATGTTTGCAACTGATAAACCTAAGATCCTTGTCAAAGCAAAGTTGCACGGCCAAAATGTAGAAGTCATTCTCCCCAGTCTCAGCATTCTACATTTTTCCAATATAATTGAATGAAGTACGAATTTTCTTATAATTTAATGAATTTTTCGAATTGATAGTTTTACCTTTTTACTCAAACACTGGACGTAGGGTATTGCCTGTTTACCGAATGAATTCTGAATTGCATCTGTAAACTGCTCAAGCGTGTACCCTGAGGATGTCTGAGGATTCTCCGGAACGACATCTTTTTCTTTTAGGATCGCGTAGATGTTGTATTGATTTCTGAGCTGTAAACCTGCGCTGAAGTACTTCAATTCAGTGTCGAATTCATTCACCTCGATCGCGCATGAGCCATGTTTTTGCCACTCATGCGACCAAAAGTAGTCCCCTTCTTTTGTGTTGTCGATTTCGTACCAGAACTTATTTAAGGATGGACGGATCGGATCGAGGAGAGTTATGTTAAATTTAACCTTTGAACAAAAGTTTGGTCCCTCCGATCCTGAACGAGTTGGCCTGAAATAAAAGAAGTATTTTTGACATGGAAATATTTTATGCTCGCTTTTGAATTTTATTCAAATTCAATGTATAATAACCATATTCCATGAATCGACCAAAATGCGGGATCATTTTCATAGCGACATGTAAACTCGTGAGGATAGTGCTTGTCTTTAAATTGAAGGCAAGATGAGTATCCCCAGAGTTGGGTAAATATCACCTCATTCCACTTCAAATCCTTTTTAAGTTCCTCCCTACTCAGAATGTCCAACTTCAGAAATGCTTCTCTGTTAATTAAAAAAATATTTCATGGAAATATGAATTTTGCAAACAACCATTCAGTTTGATTTGATTATCTTACTGCTGAGCCACAAGAAAGACGAGCGCAGAAATGCCCATGAATATAAGGAATGGTATAGTCCAGAATAACGCTTTGTC
>JAHZNI010000457.1:0-14661 GCA_027744415.1 Seira ritae
TCTTATTCTTGAAGCTCGTTTCTTCTAGCAAACCTTTTTCTTCTACCATAAGTGTTTAAGTTCCGCTTCATGTTTTCTAGCTTATAGCTTTATTTTGTCTGGTTAAATAATAGCATTGCCAAGCAGCTATTTCGCATATTAGAAATTTCTGCAGCAATCCGCTTCCGTTGTAACGTGTTCCTATTTCTATTTTTGTTCGTATTAGTAAGTACTTCTATTGTTGCTTAAACATCGCTTTTTACTTGTCAGAAAGAATGTACTATGATATACACCGCTGGGAGGAAGATTTATGTCCTCAATTGTCAATCTCATCTCAGCGAGTCCGAGTTCTTCAAAACTAACAAATTAAATCTCGGTATTTTAGTGCCAGGTAGATTTAATTGAAATTGTAAGATGACCAAACGTGACGTGAGTACTTCATGAAATGAGATTCATGAGTAGTGGAGAAACGTCCTTTGATAATTACATATATAAGAGGGAAGATACAATGTGTAATGTACACCTGTCGCTTCATCAGTTATTTTTTCTATCATATTTGAGCTTATACTTAATAAAAAGAGCATTTGTCCCAGAAAATGTATAACTGTGATGAGGAACTTTTATCATACTTTTAAGAAACTTCAGTCAAGTTTGATTTTTGATGCACACTTAATATCAAAATTGGTTTGCCCCAAAACGATTATATTAATTGGTTTGGAAAGTGAAAATCTAAAACATTGATTATTGCATTTAAGACGTTGCGATGGCCGGCATGAAAAGCGGCAAGGCAATTATTGGTGTAGCGGATGCGTCGGCTACCTAAATAATACTTTAATTTCTTGTAAGAGGAGAGCGTAGTTGACAAGACAAGTGACATATATTGTTATGAGGCTAAAATTGGTATCCGAAATGTCGGGGAGAATTAAGATACAAAGTACACAACAATAACATTCTCAATCTTATCTGGGGAAAATTAGGTAGATAGGTACCATTTTCGATGATTTATCACTTTTCGACCAACAAAATCTACTCCGATGTCTGCTTTTGTAGGGCCTTCGTCAACAAGAACAATGCAAAGACGACGAGGGACATGTTCATGGAGGTCTAAAAATAGTGAAATCTCCTAATAGGGAGATGTGAAAAGCAATCTGTGGATTTTTTGCGTATAATGCGTCGTGATGCGTCTCACATTTTTTGTTGAAAGACCGACAATAATGCAAGTGAGTTCTTTAGATGACAATGACAATTTACAATGAAGACGAAAGGAACAATGCATCCCTCCGCATCCTGTAAAGAAGTCTGCTCTGGTTTGGCACTTTTTATGAGTCACTGCCAATCTTTTATTCTATTCTTGGCTTAAGATATAAATCGTGGGCAGGGGCTGCGCCTAACGTTAGTGATTTCCTGACATTTCGACAGAGCATTTGCCTTGCTTGAGAGAAGCAAAAGGCAGCGTTTACTTTTACGATTTGGCTTCATCATTTTTGCTAGTCAAGATCAAGGCCATAGCGCATCCAAACATCCATCGGATTTGGGAAACGTGAGATTATTCGTAAATTTTTGCCATGGGACGGGTATACGTGATTGAAAAAGTGAAATTCTTTTGAATGTGCTCTCCTATTCCCACCTTTTTTGCAGTCATTTGACTTGAAAGAAGCAAATAAATTCTGTGTAAGCTCGAAGTTTATTCTTTCGATAGATTTAGAAGTAGAATGGCCACATTTTTATCTTTGATGAAAAATAACATTTTAATTTAGAGGGTTTTAAAAGCGAGTGCTCGCTCCCGGGAAAATGAGCGAGAAACTTGTAACTTGGAGTGGCTTTTGCGTATTTGTGGCCGCGCTATGCTCATCATCAACAACCACGAACAAAGTTGCCTATAGCTACATTGGAGGCAAGAGTAAGGACCAGCAGGTTCCATTTGTGTCATCGCCTGCCGTGGTGACTTCATCTTCGCCGTCAATTGCTGGCGCTGCGGCAGCATCTGCATCTTCATTAGCAGCAACTTCATATTATGAACCAAGAGGAGATTCATTCGGTATACCCTCAACCAGTGAGGCTCTATACAATGAATTTATTTCTTTAATATTATTTATTGAATTGTTAAATCGACCATGCTTTTCAGTATTATCATCCTGCTCCAGTTTATTACGAAGATGGAGGTTTCGAAGGCGTTGAGAAAGGATTACTCGGGCTGTTAGGACTAAGTGGACTTACTGGATTAAAAGGACTGCTGGGTTTACTGGGACTGTTAAAGTTGTTACTACCATTGTTAGGACTTCTGCTGCCTCTCTTATTGCCCCTACTGTTGCTAAAGGCAGCAGCTTTGCTTGCTCTCCTGTTACTGATTCCCGTACCTGTCATTACCACAGGGACCGCTGGGAGAAAAATCCCCACTTCAATTGAGGAAGGGAAGGCGTTTATCAAAGTAAGTTTACCGACATGTACATACTTACTCGGACTTTCCCCCTCATGTGTTACTACTACTTGCGTGTGTTTGATTGTTTCAGGAAAGTATAACAGAACTCCTGAGCAGATTTCCTACAGATATTAATCAAATAATCGGTAAAATCAAAGACTCGTCATACTCATTTTCATCAGTGGAAAAGGCCAAAAGCAAGAAGGACATTAAATTGTTTAAGCAGATTGCTTCAGTAAAAATCAAGGAGGAAGACAAAAGTGAAAATAAAGCTAGTTAACTAAGAATTAATTATGCAGGTAGATTTATACAAAATTATTGGGCATATTTTGCAAAAGTTCTCGAACTCCATTGGTATCTAACCCATGGGACAAGTGGCTTATTATGAATGCAATTTCTCTCATTAAGGACATAAGGGGTTACTTGAGACAAGGATGACGATTGACAAAAGACAAAGCACGTGACTCCAACATTGAATTAATTATTAATTATTAATTTATTCCTTCCCAACTATATTGACGCCATACAGTAAACGCTAGTACAAAATTTTAACTGTCTCATTATTGTATAGTTCTTTCCTAAACTTTTGCAGAACTCAAGACTTTGACAACTATTAAAACGATTGTAAATAATAATATCTTGTTGTAACTAGATGAAAAATTCACTTTTATATTTATTTATTATTCACAATCAACACCGCTGAATAGCGTTCTGACGTTGATTGGTATAGTATTATGATTGATTATAGTAAATTCTTTTCTCAAAACTGTATTTATTTTTCATTTATTTTTCCGTATATTATTTCAATCGGTACGTACATAATAAATATTGTTTTCTGTGTCTTAGTTTGTTTCTTCAAATGTACGTAATTTAGCGTATATAAAAATAAAAGATTGTAAAAATTAGTTTCACAAATAAAGCTTATAAACTCCTAATAATGATAATAATTAATACATCTTACTGCCGTATCATATAAACATTAATGACTCAATATAACTTAGTTAAATAAAAGGCCACAAAAACTAACTAGCACAATATGCATACTAAATGACAAAACTCAATAACTTATATCATTGGACCGACTATGGTCATGTTCAATTAGAATCCATGTAAATAAAGTCAACCTAAAAGTGTGGACATTTATTTAGACCTGTCCTTTTAGTTTTCTGCATGCCTGATATCGTTTTTCTGTGTAGACTTTAGTTTCAATTTTGTCCTTATCCTCGTCCGATGGAAAACAATTGCATTCTGGACGCCTAACGCTGAATTTAAAGATGTCTACAATAGTACCTTGATTTTCCTTCATCCATGAGACGGCTCCTGAAGCAAACATGTAATGAATCTATTTATTTTAATAAAATTTGAGACGTTGTAAATAAATAAATACATACGAAGAATTGCGAGCTTCTTCACAGGACAGAGTTCCTTCGTTCCATTTTTCCCATTGAGGGTACAATGAAGAATTTCGGTTTTCGAAAAGAGAACTTTGAAGAGCGTCCAGGCAGCTCTCACGATATCCACTCCACATTCATTCCACGCTTTGTTCCAGTCCTCATGTGGAATGAGAAAGCCATCCTGCACACAACAGAAATGGAATGAGAAGGTACAGCTTGAGAATAATGGAATGAAAAGTTGTTTAAACTGAAAGTGACGTACAACCAATATGGCACGAGTATCTGGCAACAGGTAACTGATTAATCCTTCAGGATTACTAGCGTATAGCATTTGTAACTGCTTCAACACTTCAGTGTCCAAATCCAATTTTGGAATTTTTGAAAATGGCTCCTTATGCTCACGCCTCAAGTCGTCCGATAAGCTCAGGCGATTTTCACCAGCAGGACCGGAGGAGGTTGAGGCAGTCGTAGCTGGTGGTGGCGGAGGAGAATCTGCCTTCTGAGCAACAGGAGACACTTGATTTTGATTTTCGGTTGCTGCATCATGAGAAGCTACAATAATTTATCATTTATCAAGTCATAAGGTAACAAATATTAGATATTATTGGCTAATGTGAAAGCTCTCAAAAATAAAAGTTTTTATTACATGGTGGACTTGACCCATCTCCAGGGGTTGTTTTTATAATTTTTCTGTTAGCTTGGCTTCGTCTTTCCGTAAAAACTTTCTTTTCAATTTTCTCCCGTTCTTCGTTTGTAGGAAATTGATTGTGCGATGGTATATCAGTGTTGAAAGAGTAGGGATCCTGTCTTTTGCTTTTCATCCAAGACGCGGCTCCTGATTTTTTAAAAACCCGGTTTCATAATTCCATACAAAACCATAGGCAAAAATAAAGACTCTTTAGACTTACTCAAAATGGCCAACATTTTTACCGCATTCAACTCAGGTGTCCCTTTCTTTCCATTTAAAGTGCACATTTGCATTTCGTGTTCAGAAAATAACGATTCAAACAAAACTTTCGAAATTTGTATGATGTCCTTTTCTTTTTCATAGAATGGTTTAATGTACTGACTGGGACTAGGAAAATTTCGGCATTTTTTCAATTCTTGACCCTTGCTTTCATGCCACCGATAGACTAAACAAAGCAATGCCAAGTTATTTTATAGCTAATTTTTGTCAATTGGTTCGCCACACGTGAGAGGTTAAATAACTATTTGAACCTTTCTCGAGTCATTTTAGAATTTTTCTCATTTAATCCGCACATGATAACTTGGGAAAATCCAAATACATATTTTGCTCACGGTGACACTATCTCACATCTGTTAACTCAATCGACAAACATTATGATTGAATGAAAATACCTCGGCATACCTCGTTTAGTCTATTGGTGGCATCGAGGGTTGAATGGCAAGGGATCGAGGGTTGAAACAAATCTCGCCCGAAAATTTCCTAGTCCCAGTCACCGTAAAAGGCTTTCGCCCAGCATCGTTTCGAAATATGGAGTCCATCATTCGCCATACGTGAGAGGTTAAATAACTATTTGAACCTTTCTCGAGTCATTTTAGAATTTTTCTCATTTAATCCGCACATGATAACTTTGGAAAATCCAAATACATATTTTGCTCACGATGACACTATCTCACATCTGTTGACTCAATCGACAAACATTATGATTGAATGAAAATACCTCGGCATACCTCGTTTAGTCTATTGGTGGCATAAAAGCAAGGGATCGAGGATTGAAAAAAAATCTCGCCCGAAAATTTCCTAGTCCCAGTCACCGTAAAAGGCTTTCGCCCAGCATCGTTTCGAAATATGGAGTCCATCAATGAGCTGCGCATAAAATTGTAAAAAACATACATATCGTGTATATCAGTATTTATCTGGTTTAGTCATTTCAACTGAATTTGAAAGTAATCACCATTGGGTGCTCCACAAATAAGTCAAACAACGCTTCCTCCACAATTCTTTGCGGGGCAGGGCACAAGTCAACTCCAGAAACGCCTGCAGTTTGCTGTTGCGCCTCAGCCACATTCTGCCAATTTCTTGATTTCCAATAGTCCGTCAGAAAGTTTAAAATCCTTTCTCTGTCATACGGAATTTGTACAGATCCTGGAGCAGGTTCACTAGACTCAGTTTTGATTTTCGCCGAATGCTGCTGTTGTTGTTGTGGCAACGCAGTAGTAACAATAGTAGATGAAGATACCGTGGAAATAGGTTGGGACAGCGGGGTAACGTTGCCATAACTCATAATTACTGGTTTCATATCCCTCTCCGACAAATTCACCGGCACTGATTGTTCTGGCTGCGAGAATGTAGTTATAGGGGCATTCCCAAGGTACATTCGATTTTGTGGATCACTACTTGTTGCCACTGATGTTGTGTGAACTGTCAAGTGCTCACTAGTTCCACTCATCGTTAATGCAATGTTACATTTGGGATAAGACGCACCGGTTGAAGAAGATGATGACGACGACATCATCGCCGATTTTAAGGGCACTGTAGTTGGACTGTCTTCTGACAACTTGTTGTAGCCCTTTCTACTACTATTGCATAACAGACGATTTCGCAAAATTCCAGATTCTAAAACAATCGAATAAATACTTTTCGCAAAATTAATCCTAACATTAAAGATTGTCACACACGACGACAAAACTAAAAAGTTAATTTGGATGAATAAATAAGCCATCTAAGACGTACCTCCACATGACGATTGAGCTCCTATAACATTATTTACCTCTTGCTTGACTGTCGTCATATTGCTGTTGTTTTACTATTGTGGGAGCTTTTGAGGCTGACAATGTTGGTAATGGTAATGCTCGTGTTGATCTTGGCTGTATACTTTTCTATGAGCTCTCCCGTGATGTGATGTGAAGTTACCTTTTCCCTCAGAAAGAGCCAGGAAACATATATTATGTATATTCCTTTTTGTTCAGCACGTTTCACAAAAATGGCACGAGGATTTCAGGTAAAATGCGTGTGTATTTTCACCAAGTTCCCTTCCCACGCTTAATGATTGAACAAACACTAATTAATGCGTGTAGTAAATTGTATGACAAAAGATTTTGAAAGAATTCATGACTTGTTTCAATCAAATCTTCGTTTCCTTTACGAAGATTACAACCCTTTCCAGTATACCTTTCCAATCCTGTGCTTGTGTGCTGTGTCACTTCGTCCTCTATAGCTCCAAAAATTGACTGAAACTAGGAGCAGTATAGAATATAACGCCAGGGAATAGTTAGCGTATGGAAACAGCAACAGCATACCAACATGAATACATTGTACTTTGCACTAAACTAAAACCACTTCCATGCCATGTCAAAAAGGCTTTTCATGAACCATGGGCTTTCTTGTCCTCTAGCATTTCTGGAAATTCTTCCCGGCATTTCAAGGACTTGATAGAACAAAAGTACGTGTAAGCAACTTAGTAGCTGCATAATATTAAGAAGAACTTCACATGATCATGAACATGACTCATGAACAGAACTATGACACCTCAGTCAACCCTTTCCCTTTCAACAGGATCTTTTTTCCTTTAGCTCAGCAGAAAATGTTTCTAGTTTTCAGAGAGTTCATAGACGCGTTAATTCCCATCTTGCACCATGAGAATTAAACATATAGCATGATGTGATCACTTGTAAAGGCGCTCATAGTCAGTGATCATCACGTATTATAATAATCATCATGTGCAAGATCATCTGAACAGAATAATATGTATGAAACGCGGACTGAATGAGGTTGGTACGAGATTGTAGATTGGCGAAGGTATATTATGCATGCACCTAAAACAGATTCATGTGAATCATGCAATTCTTCATTTTGATTTTTGTGTTTATACTGTGAATTCTAAATCCTTTCTTATCTTTATTCCTGTTTCTGTCATAATATTTCATTCTACACTGCGTAAAAAATCGAGCCAAATAAATATGAAAGAGTTTTTGTAAACCATCCAAATATCCATGAAAACGCGTGCTGGCAATAACAAGTGAAATCTGAGCTTTTTTGTTAGCAAACTGAAAGTTATATATCCCCTACTCATTTTGCATGATCACCATTATCATAATCATGTTTCAAGCCCCATCTTATGCATGCTAATACATATGTACCCAATATTGTAAAGGTATGGAAAAACATTTCGTACTACTTTCAGTTTCAATTTCAGTATGTACTAGTTTCATGTCAGAGGTGTTGCGGTGATAGTGATAATTGAGTAGAATAAGAACGGTTACACAGCCCTCCAAAGAGGTTCTTCTTGTGTCCTCTTCACTTCAAATACAGGAAAAGCACAATTAAGTGCACTACTACAATCAATCCACTTGGAATTACTATCTCTACGACAAGAATCCAGGAAAACTACTTAGGAGAACATCATAAAAATTCTGTTTTTGCGTGGTATGTTATGATGATAAAAACACGAATGTTAGTTACATATATTATGTTTGTGTATGTCTTTACATGAGATATCTTACGTGACCTTGATTTCATATTTGGCAAATAACACAGTAAGGTTGCTTCAGTTCATGAGAATTCGAGCATAAATGCGACACAATCATGAAAGAGATTCAATACGTTCTAATATAATTTGGCTTTCCTACTCCTATTGTAAATTGTAGAATATAACTGCTACTTTATTTTTCAAAATTATTGTACCTGCAGACTGCAGACGTCAACCGATGCAGATCAGAGATGAGAGATAAACAAAAATCAGAATGAGAATGGATATGAGGAAGTACATTATTTTTTACTTTTATATGGATGGATGTAACAGTGCATGAATAAACAAAAACACGCACGAAATTTATCCGTAAAATGTCCGTTGAGACTTGAGAGCCCTTGCTTTGATCAATAACTTTTAAAACTTGCACACATGCCGCAGCTTTGCCAGAGCAACACTCAAAGTTTACATGACCGAAATGCAAAAAAGGAAATTTTCGGAGTATCCTGTTGTTTACCATTTTGCATAAAGAAGACCAAAAATCATCCAAGTCGGCAGTCGGCAACTGAACTTTTCATGTAAATACGCTTCTCATTGACCGCTATGACCTTGGCACTGCACTGTTTTTATGTTTTCATGACATTCAAGTCGGTGCATAAATTGCGCATCTCACTGTGCCTACATGCATGCGTAATTGCGTAGCACATATCAAGCCTTTCCACTTTCACTTGAAGTTCAGAGTAAGCAAGCTTCTTTCTCCATCAACCATATCCACTATTATCCAAATGTCCTAATTTGTTATTCTGCTGAACCTTGAGACTTCTTTTACATAACACTAAAAGGATTTTTACGAGTGTTTTGAATTCTTGAAAGCTTTATTAGAAAACTCGGATCGTACGCAGACAGGCGACAACACATAACAACAATTACAATTATTCCATTTCTATCAAAATTATGCAAGCACTAGATCAGAATTTTGTACATCTGCCACGCAGAGAAAGTGCGTAGCACTGATAGAAGTCTATTACGTCTTCGTTTAGAAAGCCCAAACACAAGAGCTGATGAATTAATGATGCTAAGAATTATGATTGTAATTATTGGAACTCACGGCTGATAATGAATAATACTTTATTCTAACTTCTAAAGCTTTCGGTTATATACTAAGAATTCATAACGACGAAGTATAATCAACACAATATGATCCCAATAATTGCATAAGAAAGATATTTTTATATATTGTGACATGGAAAATTTTGTAAGCAATCCGAAGAGTAAATGGAGAACACTAAATCCCAATAATTTAAAGGATTCATTTTGTCTTGACGGAAAAATAATGTCAGAATAAAACGGTTGTATTTACACATGTGTAATGTTTTTTTTTTTAAATTTTTTATTCAGTAAAATTCATTCTTTATTTTGCATTTACATTTTTTATTTAATATTAAATCTATTCATTACATGAATTGATTATTTTTGCTAAAAATTTCTACTTAAGAAGATCTGCAATGGTACTTGCATCCACTCCTCATTTCATAATTCATTAATTGGTAATGAGAAAACAATTAATTTAACAGTTAACGAAAATACAACAGAAAAAGAAAATAACAAAAACCAATTGCAAAGGTAATGAATCACAATTAGTCAACAAGAAGACATGCTTAACAATTTTACTACGTAAATAAAACAATGAGAATGAATAAATAGAAAAAACGGAAAACAGTAGTGGAAACATTATTGTTCATTTCTAAAGTTACAATGAAATAACAACAGACCAAGTGTTCAAAATTATCACCAGAGACAAAGAGAAACAAAAAGATAGCGTACCTTCTTGCACATTTTGATCATATTCACCTTTCAAACTATTTAAAGCACAAAAGAAAGCTACGACAAAATATATATTTTATTACATCATCAGTATTAATAATAACTTTCGGATTAAATTTTATCTCGTAAAACTTTATGGTAAACCAAACGACAGGTATGCTTCTACGATAGTGATTTAAACGCAATTTGTATATTGTTTTCTCTTTCAACATGATTATTCATATAGAAACAACTAGCTTAGTGTTACATAAATTTATGTAGATCACATCTTAAAAATACATAAACATGAGAAACAACTATTTAGGTATGATATTTCACGTGATCGACAATTTTTTTATTCTTGCAGCATTTGACACGACAAGGAAAGTTTTTTAGCAACCACCTTGAAGATTATCCTTACTACGAAATTAGAAATTCATGTTAAGGTATCTGTAGTTGCCCATGCACATTACGCTACGCTACATACTTGATGCTAACTGCTTTATGATCTGGTATAAAGTTAGAGCTGACACTAATTACCTTGATTTTTTCTCTAATCTGCGAATTTATCAATCTAAAGCTCTACAAGAAGCATTTCGTTGAAATAAAGAAAGGTACTTATATTTTAGAGGAAAAACAACAAAAATTACTGATTGCTGGAAGGCGTGATGGTGGGCACGACGATGACCTGGTTGATCACCAAAGTATCATTTTTTACATACCTTCAAATCACATTCATGATGTGCCATCACTTTCATTGTCCAACTGATAATGGATGCCTCCATGAGATTCTGTGTAATTTATACATGATGCGGCAAGGCTAAAATTTTAATTATTACCTCTTCATGTCTTTACTTAGTTTCTAGTCTTACACATTCACATTTTCTTCGTATGCTTACATATACATCAGGTTGTAAGTCCGCTAAACAAACTTACACTACGTTATTTTATGCTTTCACTTATTGTATTAATATGCATTCGTAGCATATAAATGTATAAATTCAAGTGTAAAAAGTGTTTCATCAACAAGAAACTAAAGAAAGACAGCCGCAAAATGCATGACCTAAATTACAAGTTCAAGACTAATTACCTACCTTGGAACATGGTATTTTATTTCCGTATAGCCTATTGTATATATTGTAAGAGTAAGCATTATAAATGACTCTGATAAACTACCTGTACAAACTACCGCGAAGCACGTTATAGTACGACTCGAACATTACAACGTAAAAATGCGTGCAAAATGACTTTTATCCTAGAAAAATTCATCATAACAATTTTATGGTAAAGCGTTGGCAAAAAGAGCCCAATTTAATGAAGCTCGACACGATCGTTTTAACGAAAGCCTAAGTACTTTAAAAATATACTTAGTTGATAAAAACTGTTTTATGCACTAACTAAATATAATGCATAAGAATTTTAATGTTCAGTTTATTTTTCGCATGAAATAATATATAAAAGAAGTGACTCGATTACTAATGCATTACACATGATAATGCAAACATTCAAACAAACCGTCGTAAAGTACGTCGAGATTGAATTCTAGGGGCTGGAACATAAACTTGTATCTAGAAATCAAAAATATTCCAAAGAAATTACTGAAATTATGGGGTGAATGGCTGGGGTAACCTACAGTACAATTAATTGAAACAGAGTTCTCATTTGGCGCTTGTAAAACTTTCAGATATATGAAACGATATTTAACTATCATGATGATCGGCAATATATATGCGTGAAAGTAACATTCACGATTCTAGATGGTCTTTTCATGCTATAATAATCCTAAATACGTAAACCCCTTTTCACACTACTGGTTAGTTAGGAACGGTATCTTAAAATTTAGAGATTGAGTCACAGATCAAAAAATAGTTTATCCTGAAAGTGACAAAAACTATAATACTCCATGACTTGTGTGCATTGATTACGATAGAGCTGGACAGTTAATATTATATATTTGTAATACGGGAAAGAACGCCAATCTTAGTATGCTTTATGTAGTACCTTATGGATTGTAGTGTAACTGTAATGCGTTGACACATTAGCTTAACCAACCTTTTGCATTTTCATTGGTGGTGGGCCGTCATCCTGATGATGACTGCTGATCTTTCCGATTGATGCGGGAGGGGATGTGTTAGAGGTAACAGGAAGAGGATCAGCGCTTTGAAAGTAATTGGCAATGACTTCCGATGACTGGATTAAAGCAATTTTAGGGATTCCCTTGTCATCTCCAGAGCTACTGCAAACGCTACTGAAGCTGCCGCCACTATCTCGACGTTTATACTCTGGTCCACCAGGCAACATTGGTACTCCGACCAACATAGGTGAAGATGACCTCCCGCGTTTCTTAGGGTTAGGATTGGCGCTTTGAGATGGGATTATACATGGAACATGCATGCTTTGGCCAGATGCAGGTAGAGAGGACGTTACTGGAGGAGGAGATGAACTAGGCAAATCCCTAATTTTCCTACTGGTTTGATAGCGCCTCTCAACAAATACTTTCTTTTCAATTGTCGATTGTTCATCGCGACTGAGAATCTTCGTTTCCTCTGGACTTTTATTGAAGGAGTAAGGATCTTGACATTTATTCCTCATCCAGGCCACGATTTCTAAAATAAAGTGATGGAATATTTTATTCTCCATATTTCATCAATAATTTCTTTCGGTGCGCATAATACATAATAATACCACTTACTGAATATGGCTTGTCTCTTCTCAGGGCAAAGTTGTCTAGTGTTATTTCTTCCGTTCAAAGTGCAATTCTTAATTTCTTCTGGGCTAAAAAGGCTCTGGAAAAGGGCTACAGCGCAGTGAGTAGTGTCAGTTTGAAGGAATGCTTTAGCCCAGTCTGACCTCGAGATTTCAAAGCCATCGACAACCTAACGAAAGAGTTTGAAATATTAGATTTGAAATATTTGGAATGATAAGAAAAAGAAAAACTGATGCAAGTTTCCGAAATTAAATGAAGTGTAAACGGCAGGAGGAAGGAAACTTACAATAGGAGGAAGTCCTTCAACATTGCATGGAGACAAAAGGTCCGAAGATAAAGATGAAACTCTAGTTGCGCGAGATTGGCCTTTGGTAGTGTTTTGGGAACGTCGTCTTGCCCTAGACTTTGCTGGCGTCTTGCCATTGCCATCAGATAACGCTGATGAGTCGGACGATTTCCGCCCATTTCCTTTGGCAGGACTCTGCTTTATCCCATTAGTGGAACTTTTCACAACATTTGCTCCGTCTGAAACGGACACCTTTGTGGCTGGGGCCAACGGACTATAATTAGTGATTCCAGCATTTCCATTATGGCCATTATCCACACTAGAATGTGGAAACTTCACAACTCTAATGTTTGAAATATTGTTTAAATTCACTGGAGTCGTATTCTGCGTTCCAGCATGAACAAATGGAATCACGGTGGTCCTGCCACTGCCAGCCGGAATGATTGTAAACGATGCGTTTGGTGGCATTACTTGAGTAGGATTCAGATTGTTAGCAGTGGAGACCACTGGGTCCGTCGAAACCGAAGCAGGAATTTGATAAATAATGGTTGAGATCACCGGGGCGGTTGAGGATGAAACTGATGAGACAATGGGTTGAATGCTGACTGGTGCTAGTGAGCTAGCTGCAGAGATGTTGCACCGTTGCTGACCTGTCCCCGAGGGAGTTCTCGACTTGGAAATCGTCGCTAGTCCGCCACAATTAACAGGAAGGCCTTTGTTGGACAGCCCTGCTGCTGGCCCTTGGAGGTCACGCTCTCGCATGTAGTGACTTTCACCTATTCCCATTGGTGTTGGAACTTTTTGGTTTGCTATCGATATTGGCGGTGGAGCTGACGGGGACGGCTGCGGTAGTATGCTTCGATTCATTTCGTCACCTGGAAACCCGGCACCGGGTTCGGCCTTGACAATAACTGAGCGTGCAATGGCAATCGCTGGCCTGGTTTCCGGAGCTTTTTTGAAAGTGAATGGTTCAAGCGGCTCTGCCTTTCTGTAACCAGCCAACACAGCATGTCCGTGCAAATTAGTGCCGAACAAAATCATGCCAACGCGAATCAAGACCTCACACAATGCATTTTTTAATATATGACTATAAGCCTTTATGCTGATGTAAATACATGAACTTTCATGATCAAATCTCAAGATAAGTAGCTTTGCTCACATTTGTCTGCAAACGAAGGCTTCCCCCAAACTAAGCAACGCTCTGACGGCATTGCTCTCCAGCTCGTTCAACCTTTCCTCCAGCTTTGTCGGCATCTCGAGGCTGGCGGCAACTGTGGGAGGGGAGGCAGACGATGATGACCTTCGCCTTCCAACGGGATAATATCTTCCAACAATTACAGGAGCCGCCGTCTCTGTTACGCCCAAAAAATGATAACTTTCAAGGTACTTACTCATTTTCCTCAATAATTATCTTCATGACAAACATAACATGTTACATGGAGGCATCCATATTAACTCACCAGATTTAATGAACTGTCTTTGAGTAATCATTTTTTAAAATTGAATCACAACTATCCGTCGTCTGAAATCTTTCCTTGCACTCGCACGCTTTTGGCAATTGACACCTTCACAAAAATTTAATTATGAAATTCGAGACAGTTTTCCGTTGTGTTCCTCCACATCAGACTAGACTAGACACC
>JAHZNI010000458.1:0-10471 GCA_027744415.1 Seira ritae
TTTGAATCCTCAACGCTCGCAGTTTCTATTCACTTGCGACAAACTAACTACATACATATAAGAAATATTCAAAGCCTCTTGACTGCGATAACAATATACATAGGTAGTAAGCTGCCAGCTGAACTCACCAAAAAGGATGTATTTATTGTCGTAAGTATGCGTGCAAAAAAGGCGTGACTGTGTCTTGAGATTGGGAAAAGGTTAAATTATTAAATGAGAACATTTTTTGTGTTGGCTGGCTACAGGTAACAGGCTTTTTTGCGTAAGCCCAGTCGTTGTGTGTAGCCAAGCAACATATGCATAGAAAATGACCTGTTGAGCTCCCAAACAAACCGAGTATCCGCTAATCCACTCCCGCACTCGGTAGGAGCATTCACGGTGCTATGCATATATATAAATATTCCTCTCTTCAACATTCATTGTTCTTCCTAATGAGTGGGATAAATGTCAGGATGTACATTACAGGCAGTTGGTGATAATATGGCTTCCCCTAATACGCTCATCATTTCCATTACATACCTGTTTCGTATGTCTCCCAACTTTCCTACTTTTACTTACAAATGTGATGTAATATATGTTTCTTGATGGCAAAACGTGAAGGAAGCTAAAGTCAGAATTTGCTATGTGGGGTTTTTATGCAACTTAGATATTCATCTTGAAAAACCATTTATTTTTATGCATGCGCCTAGGTTAATAACACCATTCTTAGAAAGCAATGAAAAGGATTATGCGGAGTGAAGTAGATTATGCACTATTTAATGTGCACATTGTGTGCAAGACTACAATGATCAATGATGAACCAGTGGGCACGCCGTGCACAGACTATTGGGAAAATCCTTTAATGCTGCATATTTGCAGGGGAAGAGGGAGAGAATCCCTAAAAAGCACTCCTGAGCTTTCTCGGACCAACTTGTTGCATTGTTATCACTATCACGAATCACGTAAGCAACAGGCGAAAGCATCCAAATTCCATATTGTCAGCTTTTTTTCGAAAGATTCTACATTTTTTGCTTGCCTTACACTCCTGAGCTTTCTCGGACCAACTTGTTGCATTGTTATCACTATCACGAATCACGTAAGCAACAGGCGAAAGCATCCAAATTCCATATTGTCAGCTTTTTTTCGAAAGATTCAACATTTTTTGCTTACCTTTGGCCAAGAAAGAAATGCGTGATGATGATAATGTGAGTGCTTCTGTTGCTTCATTTATGTCTTGAAACGTATTCTTGGCTACTTGGGATGAAAATAAAAGGTAACGGTGCGTGGTTAACGCAAAAATGTGATGCAAAATAATTGAATACCTAAATCACTTTTCTGAATACTTTTTACACAAATCATTTCATTTCAGCATTGGCAGTACATGTAGGTATTAATACTGAGGGCAACCAAGGTCCCTACATTGCCTAGTTGGGTTCTTCATTCATAAATTTTACCTTTCGGGAAGGAGGAAGCAGTGGCAAAAAATTACCTACGAACTTCAATTTTTAAAAATGCATCGATTTTAAGCATAATTTTACGCGAATATACACTTACTTTTAACTTTAACATGATTTGTAAAAGCAGGATCAAACATATTTATTCCGTCTGAACTGCTACAATATTATTCAAGATTTTGTAAGGAATTTTTCTGCAATGAAAGATTATTTTCATTGTAAATTGGCGATTCTAAGGTTGTTTCATCTTGATCATGAAGTTGATGATGATGATCGTCTGTCCGTCACACTTGGCCTACCATAAAAATCACTATCATACGTCAGCAGTTTTTCAAATCCCTAGATATTGTTAATGGCGTACCTGCAGCAGCAACAGTGGATTTGTCTGAATTTTTTATCAAAGAAAAAATTTCAAAATGGCTGGTAACATAGAATCAGATATGTCCGTAGTTGTAGTCTGAAATGAAAATTGGCTTTTGCTCGTTTCCTCACTCAGTCGGTCGTTGATAATGACTTTTCTTTGAAAGATTAATTCTTTGAATAGACAGTAAAACTTACGAGTTAGATTCTTCATAAAAAATATGCCTTGTAATATAGTAAATTGCAGCAGCCATGTAAGAATGCATGTATGTGCTACGATATTTATTTCTCCATTGGTGAATGCGATAGTAAAAACCCTTTCAAACATACTTTACCGAGAAAATTACAACAATCATTATTGCAGTTATTTGCCTTGCGCTGTTGCGCTTATGACTTGCATCTTATACATTTTTTAAAGATCCAAGTTGAAGAACAAAGCAAATGAAGACTGTCCTTGTTTTTTTTCGTATCTCCTTTCTAAAAGTCAATTTTATAATGGTAAGTATGAAATGCAATTTTGAAGCAATGAACAGCTACATTGCTATATTGCAGTCGCCGTCGTACTTTTTTTCTCATGATTAAGGCTTCTTTTATTTAAGAAATGCATTCTATTCTAGAAGACTACGGCGGTGGTGATGACGAGCGATAGAAATAATGAAGATCATTCCATATATAGCAAAAGTTGAATGTAGTAATGGTGATTGCGATTATGCTAGGAGGAGATGCATTTTTTTAGTTCATCTCCTTTGCCGGCTTTTTTCACCTGTTTCTCAGTCGTGTAGGTAAAATGGCGGTGTGTGAATTGTGTGGTAACGCCACACCACACAATACTAGTTCAAATACCTAGGTATACACAGAGCAAATGGACTTTAAAGCATGTACAATGTACAAGTCATTGCTGACGGAGGGGATGGAATGAAAGGCATTTGTTTAAAGGTATTGGTGTAGAGTAGATGCAACAGGTTGCAGTATCATTTCGCTTTATTACATTTTTCACGACACCATAAATTTCTTGAGATAGTGTTTTCGAATCGGATTGGATGGATGGAGAGCATAATAGCATTCGCTAATTTCTTCTGTACTGCAGTTCGTCTATCTATGTGACCGGCATGTTTCACCACCACCGAGCCATTGTAATAATAATGACGGTGTTAGTAACCTCGTGAAAGTTTGGGATTTTTGCAGAAAAAAATAGAGGAACATTGATGATGCTACATTTCTCATCGTTTTCCAGAATTAGTATAGTGCCATACCTTGCAATAAATTTTTTTACATATAGCCATAACGAGTTTGAATAGATGCAATGATTATGATGGCCATAAAAACGGAGATGAAAAAAGCAGAAGGAAGCGTGAATACCCATTGCAACGCGAATCGAATGAGGGTGCTATAGTGCTGGTGTTGTGCGCAAATGAATAAATTACATTTTGCTTTATAAAAAACTATAAAGTAGGGACTTTTCTTTCCTTTTGCAGAACTGGCGAAGAATGTTGCACTACTAGCGGAGATTGCAAAACGAAAGTGTAGAGGGGTGGTCATTATGGTGGCGCTAAGAATGCATATAATGCACTTCTAACAGGTGAAGGGAAATTTTCTTCGATGGGGATGAAGGAATTTATTATCTTTCTGTAACATACATATATACTGAATGATACATTGTATGTATGTACTAGTACGTATGTATGTATGCTATGCATGAAAGTATTGAAAGTAGACGCATATAATTTCCCCGTCTCACTAGTTTAATAATATAATACACTAGTTTGTTGAAGTGCAGAAATTTGCAGGTACAGAGTTGCATCGATGCATAGTTCACTGGCTTTTTCTTTAGCATTTTATTTTTTTGGGGGAGGTAGAAAAGGAGTCCCTTCCTTTTTCTTGAAAGATATTAGTCGTCATAACTTCGCGTCTCAGACAAAGTGTCGGACAGTCGGTGGAAGAGGCTGGCTTGCCTGCTCAATTCATACAGGCAGCTCGTAGTGTTCTGTAATCGAGATCTGTAATGTGCAGGGATTGCAAACTGTTTTCGGTTGTGCCAACGGCTTTTGGATGACAGCTACAAGGTAAAATACTTAATTTGTTTTCAAGAAGCTTTAATAGATTAGAGTTTTAAGAAGTTGTAATCTTGCACACTATATTATATTAGTTGTTCCAAGTGTCAATCCAAGAGCTATTGAACTAAATATACCTTCATTTGAATTGGCTTGGCAGCAGAAGAGGTAGTATAAGATAAGGGCTATTTCATCTGAGGGAGGAATGTCCTCCATTTTCAGTTTTAAATGGATTCCTGCATTTCAATTCGTTTGAATGAAGCTATTTCTAAAACTACCTATGTACTTACATCTTACACGAAATTTCAAGTGAGCAATCGTGTTCATCATAGATTACCTATGCGCGTATTAAATTTGAGATCATTCATTGAAAATGTTAAGTTGCAAGTTTTAAAGAGGATTCTGTATGGTTTCCTTCACTCACATTACCATTCAAATGCCATTAACACCATTTCAGGCGTTCTTTAGTGAAGACGTGAGACTGCTGTTTTAAATGCACCAAGCAAGCAGGCTGCTGTAGTATTCGTTCATAAGAAAGGCAACAGTTAAGTTTGCTGATTCAACAATGTTTAAAACGCTGTTGCGGAATAGCGCACTAAAATGAAATTTTCGTCTGGGGTAGATGAAAGCCCAGTTATGTACTTGCATTCCTCAAGAACAACCATCCTTGACGATTTTTTGTTTGAAAAAATAAAACGCTTAAGAATCTCACAGTTACCAATGAATGTAGGGGATGATGACAGGAACATACATACACTATTTTTCAATGGGTATAACCACAAAACGGGGAATCTAATCTAAATGTTATTCTCTGCCTTTGTTCCGTCTTTTTCTGATCCTCGCTCGCTTTTACAAGAAGCTCGAGATAATTTGAAATTTTGCGGACATGAAAGTTTCAAAAAGAAACTGCCGAATGTGTCAGAAAGTAAGTATGCGCATGAAAATATGATTTCTATGTGGAGCAGCATCACTTATCATTCCTTAGAATTATATTCGTTTTAATAAAGTGGAGTCACCGGCACAAGAAAACGGTACGAAATTGACATTGGTCTTAAATTTGATAGTGCCAAAGATTTGGCTAATGACTAATGACTAATAATGATCATTTTTTCACGGTTGTATTATGTTATGTACCTCCCCGCTGTTCTACCTCTCTAAATTCGATTTTAGGTGGTTTAAAAGCAAGCTAATATCAGTCTTTAATTGTTAATGTTACTGTTTCCTCAGATAAGAAACGAAGCTGGTCTACCGCATGGCTTGTTTTTTTGTTGGCTCGAGTTATTCATTCAATTGGCAACAGCAACTTGTTGGGTCGCATTGCATTACCTTTTCTTACTCTTTTCATTATGGAGGTGAACCATTGCTATAACTCTATTGCTAAAAAATATATATTGAATTGCACTAAGAGCTAAACTCTTTTAAGCAGTTAGGCTAGTTATTTTTCAGTTTTTTTAGCGATTTTGCTGTTGATTAACTGTGTTCTTAATTCGACTGTTCATCTTAAATTAAGCATTATGTACAGGTTATTCTAAAATCTATCAATTGGTATTTTATTTCTCTTTTTAGAACAAAACGGAAACCCTGACGTATGGAAGGAGGAACTTGCCAAATTTCCTCGGAGAAGTAAATGTATAAACCCTTTTCGAGTTGATCCCAGGAGAAAGTTCTGCAGTTGTTCAGCTTAAGCATAAGGAAAGGTAAGAAAGTTTCCAGTGGAACACTTTTCATCATCATCATCATTTCAAAAGCATAACGTCGCATACGTATTCAAAGAGTTAAGGAGTCGCGAATTCTGTACACTCATAACTGATACACTCAGGCATTTTCCCGTTTAAAAAAACGTATGGTGGAGGATGGGCGATAATGATGATGACTACCATCGGCATTTTCATGCAGAAAAGATAAGCAAGAAAAGCTTGCTCCGAGTACGAACTCACAAAATTCAATGGAATGCGGCCGGTAATCGTAATCGTACCCTCATCATCATCAGCATCGCATAAGCAGCGTGAATATTAAAGAAGCTTCTCAATTTTGAATATTTTGAAGATAAAAAGATAAGATATGCACATGCACGCTTTTAAGTACCTTCCCTATTTTGTTGAGAGACTGTCCTTGCTTTAAGCAAGGTGTCGTGATTGTTTTTTTAACTCCTTGCTTCATACCCGTTTTGTCTTCCGTTTCAGCTTTTATTTCAAAACTTTCAACGATCTTATACGTTTTCGATACATCTCATCTCAAAATCACAATTAAAAAACGAAGACAGCACAGAAAGATTTCGCAATGGCATCATATTATTTACATGCGACGTTTCAGCTTTTATTTCAAAACTTTCAACGATCTTATACGTTTTCGATACATCTCATCTCAAAATCACAATTAAAAAACGAAGACAGCACAGAAAGATTTCGCAATGGCATAATATTATTTACATGCGCTGCGTTGCTATATTTTTGAATGTGCAATTCTTTTGAATGGCTAAAACATAAATACAGCTTTACCAAGATTGTATTGTGTAACTTGACGTCTGAAAATGTGTGGGGGATGCAAATGTATGCAGTAAAGTAAAATATTGCAGAACTAGTAGCACACTACAAATTCATTTCTCCGAAAGTCCATTTTGCATCTTTTAAAAGTCATTTAGGTAGTCATCTTATTTATCTCAATTTAGACGGATCGCAGAAACATTTGTCTGAAGCTTGGTCTGATGAGATGACTTTCATTTGAAAAGGCAGAGGTGTGCACTTTTCCATTAGAGTTTGTTTTAATTTTTAACAACATAATCTTAGCATCTACTTAATTTGACAAAATAAGATGACTATTGAATTCATTGTCAAAATAAAGCTGTAAACCATATTTTAAATTTTACCTAGAATTTGTCGAATCAGACGGCGACAATATTGCATACCGACAGACGAAAAAGTCATTGATCTTGTAAGAAGCAGTGTTTTAGCATCTGCTTATAAGGAATTACTTTTAGTACCTTCCTCGTTTTTCGTTGTCACCACCCGCTTTGTACTGTCTTTACTAGGTATAGTTTAATACCCAAAATGCAATGAAGTATGACACTTCTCCGTACTGACAAAAATAAAGATTTAGTGACAAAGTAAATGTGAATAGCCATCCTAGAGATAGACTTTGTTCCCGTCGCTGCTCTGCTCGCCGACTCATTTTATGTGACGATTTAGCTTATGCTTTTCCAAATTGACTTGCTCATGTATCTAATTTTCTTTCTGTTTGGTGTGCTATATTTATTTTCGTACTTTTTTTATTGCCCGCTCCGCACAAGTGACTCTATTGTCACTGCGCGTCTGAAGAAACGAAGCCGTCGTCGACGCGGTTCGTGCTGCGCCTTACAGACAGAACCGCAGCAGCCAAGCCTTTTTCTTCGTACTTTTTATTAAAAGAGCCGATCAGTGGAGGAGCTAAAGAAGGAACAAAAAGCGGAGAGTGGTTTTAAGGGAGATCACGTCACATCGTCGTCGTTCTTGGATGGATAATGGACGAAACGAAAGAATTCCTTAGAAAAAGAAAACAGGTATGTCGGGAAAAAAAGGAATTTTTCTCTAGGCAGACCAGGCCAGACCCTTTTTCATTCATTTTAATTCATTCACTACTCTAATACTCACTTGCATGCATCACTCTCCCTGAGAGTCGAAACGGTGGGTCCGTCGGTTGGCTGGGGCTAGTTCGATAAAAATTCATTGTGAGTAGAGTAGATAAAGTTTGTATGCATTTTTGCGGCAGGCAGGTGCAATTGACTACAATTTCGGTTTTTGTAAAGGGAAATTGTACGTGGAAAGGAATTTCTTTCATTCTCATTTCTCAGAAGGGAAAAAATATTGAAAAGGGTAAAACGTTAAAAAAATTTGTAGGGACAAGGAACCTTAATGACCCTGCCTTGTAGTATATAGCCTTGCCATATGCAAGCATACCTTTTTCATTCTCTGCTTTTCAGGTTGTGGTAATGTGGCTGGTTTTAGATGAAAATTACCTGTTGTATTACTACAATAGAAAGATTACAAGACCTTGTCTGGGTCTGTTTCTTCCTGGCAATGTTAATACGTCTACGAAAGCGTGTGGGTAAGAGAATGAATGTCAGTCAAGGTGATTGAACGGTTGGTTCATGCCTTACCTGTTTTTAATAGTACATACATGAAAAGATTCCTTTCTGATGCTTACTTGTCTCGTTGAATCTTCTCGAATATCTTTTACACCAATCTATTTTTTTCGCAAAAATGCACCTGGCTCTTTCGTACTTAGTTGTCCGCAGCACAGTGGTGCTGTGAGGGTTTCGGACTCACTCCACTTATTCTCTACGAGTTGCTCAACATGATTTTTTGTTCATTCATTCGACCCCAAGAAAAATATTTTCAAAGACGACAAAACATCTCATTTGGTTAGTAAGATTAATAATAAAACAGTTTAGCTTTTAAATTGCAAAAAGAAACGGAAAATACTATTTAATCAGTAAATAGCAGAAATTCACAATACTGTACTGTACTATAATACCAGTACCAGTTTTGAAGGAAGAGTTTTCGAAAATGGCAAGAAAAAATTTATGATGGATGAAATCGTAAACCAGTGCTGCATAAAAGAGCTTAGAGATACAATAGTTTGAAAGATGTAAACCGGTGTATGCATACGTAAAAAATCCCCGAAAGAGAGCAATGCCTTTGTCTCTTGTGTAAAAGGCATTGAGCACGGTAAAACCATGTATGTATTATTTTTAAAGTAACATGTAATGTACGTATCAGAGAAGATGATGTTAACATGTCTTGTAAAAATCTTGAAATAGCAAAAAAAGAAGAACAACTGAAACTGAAGAAAGCATTACAATACCGTTTCAGTTTTTTTGTCTTGATGATCTTATGCTACAATGGCTTATATTAATGTACCTATGCTAGGCATTGTAATGTTTTTTGGGAGAATTTTCCGCAATTTTTTTGTCTGCCATTTTTCTTCAGACTGTGAATTGGTTGCATCAAAATAGGTCTAAACTTTTGTAAGGTTTTCAGTATGGATTACAGTAGGGTGTAGTGCAATAATATCGAGATCATTTTAAGATATTATTGGTTTAGGGTATTAAATGAGGTTAAATGATGGACTTTTTTTCTGGCGCTTTGCAATTAAATATGTATGCCTGCATAACTTACGGACAGACAAGTGAGACACGTACGTACCCAAAGTTCTGTAAAGGTTGATTAAAATAATGTTGTCTTAAAATTGTACACACATACAATAATATTATCCTTCTCCGCATTGAATCGTTTGTATGAAGGAAGTATAAAAAAATTCTATACACAAGTATTTTTTTGCTTCGAATGGAATGCATTCTATAACATCAGTTATTTTTTGTGAAGTTTGTAGTTGGCTTCGAAGAAGAGAAAGATGATGTTGCTGTTGTATTGGTTTGGTACGACCCAGCTTTCGCACTCTTCTTTTGCTCACTCACTCATATCACATCACATATTTTTTAATAACATCAGTTATTTTTTTGTGAAGTTTGTAGTTGGCTTCGAAGAAGAGAAAGATGATGTTGCTGTTGTATTGGTTTGGTACGACCCAGCTTTCGCACTCTTCTTTTGCTCACTCACTCACATCACATCACCATCTTGTGAATGTTACTGACAGACTTTAAGAAAACACTTGTGATCATGATGATGATGATGATAAAAATGATACACGAAGAGCCATAATTTTTTTTCTCTACTTATATGCCAGGAGATACCAAAGTTTCTGTTAGGTCGACGTACCATGCTTACTACAACTGACACGTACGTAAAAAAATAGTTATTCTTTGAATTCAAGCAACAGAAGAGGCAGCATAACCATCATCATCATATTATCATCAGTATAGTGGTATTATATGAAACGATGCATGAAAGGCAAGACGAGAAGGAGCATGGATTAGATTTAGATTTTAAGAACTGTGTAGGTACGTAACATAATAAAGAATTTGATTGTGTAGCTTTTGTAAAAAAAACGATGGTGTGTACATTTAGTTAAGTCTTTCTAGTTTTTTTATCCTCGCCAGCATCATCATCATCATCGCTAATAAAATATTTTCGCTTACTACAACTACCATGCATAATATTGTATTGTACACTGCATTCATTCTGCTGCTGCTGCTGCGAAAGGTAGAGAGACACAGACACATACATAAATCTGCATTCTATTCTAGATATTATGTGGCTCTTTGAGGAAAGAGGAAAAAATGATGGTAGTAGTAGAGGGGTTGGTTAGTTGGTTGTAGTTGTAGTGGTGTTAGCAGTTAGCAGACAGACAGAAAGAATTTAATACTGAATACTGATCCCATACTCCTCTTGAATAGAATTATTTTTTTGAGAGTCAGTCGTAGTTGTATCAGTGAGTGAGTAGTATTTTTTCATTCTAGTGTTACATTCTCTCTATATCCTACACAGTTTGCTGAGCAGAACAAGTCATTCACTCAAAAAAAGAAAGGTATGTATTAATCCACCAAAGTCAAACTTTATCCTTTTTCGCTGAAGAAGGAAGGAATATAGTTTATACACTGCTTGAAAGCATACATATATTGGCCTGCATTCCATTGAAAAGAGGATAAGAAGAAGGAGGAAAATCTGAAGCACATATTAAATGAGGTTAAAT
>JAHZNI010000459.1:0-16983 GCA_027744415.1 Seira ritae
ACCTCAACTCTTCTTCCCCTCCAGTTCAATTCATCTGCTGACATTGTTCACCACGAGAAGCAATCAAGGTGTCATCGTGTCTCAAAAAGTTTGCTCTTCTCAAATTTCCCCAACTAAACAAGCTCAAGCATAAAACGTCGGGCTTAATACTACTACTACTACTGCATACGTGAAAAGGCCTACATTTTGACAAAGGAAATTAAACAACTCCAGAGGAAAAAAATTTATCATCCAAAGAATTTCATGCACCTGATGATTGCTCGTCCTGCTAGCAAGCAAACAACCCAAATGAACTATGTAAACTGGGGAAAAACATTTGCTATGTGGAACATCACTTCTCCTCTCGGCTGTGACACTTGTCCTCTTCTCCAGGAAATGTTACAAGTCACAAGGTTATTACTCTTCGCTGTACCGTTACAAAACCACAGGGAAAGTTCTTAGCCCGGCGTTAGATATTTTCACATGGCTTTGTGAAAACCACTCTCATTCTGGAATCCCAAAACTCATGCTTAGTGAAAGTTTTGCAAATGACTGAGTGAGCACTATACTTTTGCAAGATAGCTTAATTAATCACCGCTACTCTACAGTTCCACTCTAGGTTTTTGCAACTCTCTGAATTAAATATATGATTCGACATAAATCCTGACAGTTTTCCTACCTGCTGAATAAAAATAAAGTGAGAAGTGAAAGTGGTTCTTTGAACAGTGATTTAGGCTGTCTGAAACTTTTCATCTGCTTGAATTAATTTCGTTAGATTATCGAAAATAAATTTACGTTACTCTCTTTCAAGTTTACCTAAACAAGAAAGGAAAAGCATAAAGAAGAGCTTCCGTTTTCATTTTCTGAACTATGCGTCTTCTGTACTATGTCGTTCCAGATAATTGAAATCCATCTCGTGAAAAATGCAAAACCGTAGACAAGTAGAACTTGAAGTTGAATCCTCACAGAAATAGAAGAAGCCAAATATCTTTCAAGGAAATATAGAAAAGAAAATTCACGAAGACATTGCACTCTCGTCTCCTCACTTGCTCCTGATCCGGATTCGATTCGTTAAGTCCAACTGAGAAAAAAATGAACAATATTTTTTAAAGAAAGCGACAGAACAAGAAGAGAGGAGGAGGAGGAAGTAAGGAATAGTCACAATCAACTTTTTTTCCTCTTTTCAGATAGTTCAGTTCAACTTTACGACTTGAATATATCAATGCTAACCATAGCTAATCAGAATCAGTTTTCCTGAAGGTAGCCTGCTCGATATCTCTACTTTTCTTCTTTCATGCAGAAAGTACACCGTTGCGTTATAGCTCCCATTCATTCAATGTAATAAAACAAAATTCTAATCTGAGTGCGTCAGTACAAAAAAAGGCAGATGTAACCACTATTTCTTGAAAAAAAACTTTAGACTATGAAACTTTCACAGGTTTGAACCCAAGAGCATTCCATTGTTACACTATAAAACCAAGTCTGATTCGATCTTTTCTCTTCTTCCTGGTTGAAAAGAGCAAAAATCGAGATAGTGAGCTGAGTTGATCCATCCATCCCACCAAAAAAATCCGAAGTAAGTAAGGANGAGCTGAGTTGATCCATCCATCCCACCAAAAAAATCCGAAGTAAGTAAGGAGAAAGTAAAAGTTTCAACCAAGCCTATTCCATGTAAGAAATATAACTCTTTCTCTCGTTGAGCAAAAACAATGGTTTCTTAATGCTTCCTCCGCGTAGAGAAAGGAGGGCAAGAGGAAGGGAAACCTTTTGGAGATATTTTCGTATTGACTTTTCTTTCAGGATTATCCTGCAAAATCCTACCATCGACCAACCAACCTGTTCAATTTTTTGACAGGTTCAGAATACCTCTCACACACACACAGAAGAAAAAAAAGAACTAACCAAAACATAATATTTCGTTCCTTTTTTTCTTTACTCTAAAAACGTGCTGCTTATGGTACAGTAGACAATTTCTTGTTTCAAAAGCAATCTTGACAAAGAAGTCATTTGACAGATCATTCCGCTCACAACTCTTGTAGTGTTCGTTTACAGGGGGCAAAGCAATTCTCCTCAAATATAGTGTGTAACGCAATAAATACAGCACCAACCTCGTTCTTGTCAATTGACGACAATCCCTATATCTAAAAAAACAACATCAACATCCCACAGAAAACACACACTTCTTCCTGTTTTCCTTAACAAAACAAACTTTTTTATTTGGTCTGAAAAAGGAAGAGTTGAGTAAACTTTATTTTCTGTGGTAGTGATACTATAGTAGTTTCAGAAATAGCACTCGATTTCCTTCATCTCACTCCCTTTATGATAGTTTTGAGAGTTGGCGCTTTCAATAAGAGAGGTAAACATTTGGTCTAAAAAATTGCATACACATATTCCATAGGACCTATGTACTTACACCGATATGATATTGTTCGCAGTTTGAACTTTTGCTAAAAACAAGACTTATATTTTCTGTGATGATGATGCTGCACCATCGTTTAGCTCCATAAACACATGGATTCCTAACGATCCCACCTCACCCTCTCATTGAGGAATTGCTCTAGGCAGTGCACCAAGACAAGACCAAACCAAAGCGAATCATTTATATTCTAGAAAAAATGCATTCTATTTTCCACTTTCATGAGTAAAAAGAGGCGCAGAAACTTGAGATAGAAACGAAATCTATTCTCATTCCCATCACCCCATTCCACCTGTGTGTAGGAAAAAGTAGGCTTTTTCCCACTCAAAACAATGGTATCACTTCCATCTCTCGATTTTTTTGTTGCTCATATCCCCCAAATGATTTTTCGTCTTCCGAAAAAAATAAATGCATGTATATATGTACCTACCGTTTTCCTATTACGTGATGTGAACATTTATTAAATCTAACTTTTTCACACTGCACTAGGGAAAGTCGTATAAAAAAGGACCGGCAAAGAGAAAGGGGAGAAAGGCAAGGAGAATAAATTGTGTGAGGAACATGAAGATGAGGAGCCAGAGAAAGTTTTCTTTTTTTATACACACTCTAACACTCTTAGACAAACGGAAGCGAAAACTTTTTTTCTCATCAGATCGTTCTCTCTTTTTTGTTTAGGCCAATCTTCATAGTTCATACTTGAGAGCTTTTGATGACGACATCTATTACTCCATTCATTCATCTTAAACTGAAAAAATATGATGATGACAATAATACTTTTCCATCTATATTTCAAGGATAATAATATTTTACTACATTGATTTGATGAATAATTAAGTATGCTTGACTTTGCTTCTGTTCATAACAAAATTAGGAGCTTCAGCAGACCCTCCTGATTCCAGCCATGCGTGTTCTTGTCATTCTACTTTAAATTTAACTAAAAAAGTTGTGGAAAGGCTTTTGCCATTGAACATCATAAATATTTGGAGAAGGTCACCAATTTTTTATAGGTACGAAGGAAACTTTACTTTTAGGTAGTGATCGATGAATAAGTCTGCTCAAGCATATTTTGAATGGTTCAGAAAGCTTTAACAACGTCAACGTACCCTCGACTCTTCGAACAACGACAGCGACACGGCCACACACCACACACACACAAGCCGACCTCACTAAACCATCCTCGTAGCAGGTAGTACAAACCTATAGTAGGTACACAGGTAGGTAGGCATACCATCGAAACAAAAATTATTCTTGATGGATCCCTGAAGGAAGAAGGGGAAAAACTTTTTTTATTCCTTCATCCAACTTCAACCTTTAAAGACTAAGACCTTCTCTTCTCCTTTTCTCCCAAACTGACTGACAATCAAGAGTTGTAAAGTTTCAGTTCCACCTTTTTTTTAATTCCACCTTCAATCCAAACTTTGGAGAGATGAGCGAGCATTCACGCAGAGCATGACAAAAGTTTTCCTTCAACGTTTTCTTAAAACAATGTCTCAGTCTCAACCTCGACCCTCTTACTTATACTAATGCTGAAATTCATTACTCTCGGTTGTATTATTTCATCAGATCAAGGTCCATTAGTTGTAAAAAACAAAGTTGAGATGTATTTTACAACCGAATCGAACCGCACTACTAGTTTAGCAACATTTTTACAAGTCAGAGGAGGAATGAGAAATATAAAATCCGGAAATAATGGGGGTAACAACACGCTGTTGACCCAATTACAGTTATGTATGCACATGCTGTGGAATATACCACTTCTTATGGCTTCAAGTGCGAGCATGTGTGTCTACCTTTGTTCAAATTTTTTGTCACCGTTTATTCCCCTGTGGACGGAGACTGTCGACTAAAAGGACTCCCTTCAGAAGAAGAAGAAGAGAGTCCCTCTTGGTCCTGAGAACTTTTTTCTTTAGTCCTCCCGGCATTTTTTTCTTCTGTGCCAAACTTTCCCCAGCTTTCTTCTACTTTCTCCTCAGTAATTTTCTTGGCAAAAAAGAACAAATCTGAGGAGGGGAAGTTTACTCCAGAAAGACCGCACACTTAAGTGCACCATATAAAAAGGAAACACAACACATTTTCTCTCCGGCCTTTACATATTTTATGTATACATTGGCATTGATGCATTAACAGGAGAAAGCCACTAGATAAATAAATACAGAGGGAAGTAGTTCTTTTACCGCATCCACCGAACGAATTCCCTTTATTCTCTGGAAATAGGGTTTATTAAGGCAGGAAACTTTCCAGAATTGAATTCATTTACTTTCAAAAAATCCTAAACAAATTTGTTGTGTGGTCTCTGGAGTTCGCAAAAATATAGAGTTGGGAGAACAAATTTACTACATGCTAACAACAACAAAATGTAGGCTCTAGCAAAAAAGAAATATTTGTAGAGAAATTGTTTTCTTTTCCTTTAAAATTGTAAATCAATAGGGAATAAATAAATAATGTATGTGCCTTCGATGAATTTAAATACTTTAGCATGGCAGGAGGGGGAAAAGTAAATAGAATGGCTTTGAATACATAATATAAGTACTTTAGCTTACATTTTATTTAATTCATGGTGAATCCTAAACTGAAAGCAAAATTCAGGTCACACGGAGAGCCTAAATTTGAAGATGTAGGTAGATAGTCTTCATATCCTCTTCCTCACAAATGCGTCAACTGACATTCTTACCTACCTGACTAGAAGGAATTCACGGTTTAGGAAAAGACCAATAAAAAGATGCATATAATATAATATGTAGGCTATATACTTTGAAGAGAAAAAAATCAGCGGAACATTTTCCCACACACACGTCACATGAGACTCTGAGAGTTGAAAGGGTAAACAAAGCAAAAAGTACCTTCCAAGAAACCATTTTGCCTGTAATACTTTTTTTGCACAGAAACAAGTCTCTCAATCGCAATTTTCTGTCAACAAGCTTCAGTCAATACAGTGTGCTGTGTGTAGTGTAAAGGCTCCCAGACTTCAAACGGGCTTTTGTTTGCAATTTACTTAAGTACAGGTTTTTCCCTTACATAACATGTTTTCCTAGAGGAATTTCACTTTACTTTGGAAGATCCACTCAAGTGAAAAATATCGGACTCCATAAATTCAGTGTAGAGTGGGAAATGGTAATGGCACAAGGACTCCATGCTTTATATATACCCTTGACTCCAATTTCATATACAATGCAATTACTTGGGCATCTCTCCCAGGAGAAATTATTAATGATGACATTTTGATACATGAAGAAGCTTTTGAGTTGAATTTGGCACTTATCCGACAAAGACGCGTTATTCCAGAGGACGAATTATTTTGAGTAATAAATACTGTGGCTTCGTATGAGCCTATTGGAAAAAGAGGATCGGAGTCTGGTTCTGGTTTACAAGATGGCTTACATAATTCTCAGGGTAATTGAATCATGAAATCATGTCATATCTGTAAAACATGCTCTGCCTTCAGCTCGGCTCAGACTTGATTAGGTAGGGAGGGGGTCGTCTGAGTCACAGAAAAACCTGACTTTTCCATTATGCACCATGCACTAAATTCTGTGTGGTTCAAAGAGTTCAGCTTCTAAGTTAACGCTTCAGTTGAGCTAAAGGTAATGTAACGCGTCCGTTACGGTGGAACTGCTCCACGAATGTTTCTTTCCAAAGGTTTTCTACGAAAATATAGTGTACCTCAGCATAGGCTTCAAGTTAGAGTAGGTAGGTATTCAATTCAAAAGCTCGATTTTTTTGATTAATTCATACACGATATTGCTGAGGAGTGGCCACCAGAGCGGAAGAACAATGGGGAAAAGGTACAATATTGACTTTGGGAACATAACAGCAACATTCCAACTCTCCTTTTCAAGAAGAAAATTTGAGGAAGGATACACATGAAAAGTAGGCAGTTTCTCTGCTATTTTTTAGGATAGATGCTGCAGAAGGGAAAGCACTGATTACAGCGGTGCTGTGTGTGCGTGTGGCAAAAAGGGATTAAAGGGAATGACTGTGACGACGGTTCTGTAGATAATTCAAAAAGAGAAAAGTTTGCTTCAGTTGTGCCATGTGTCGTGTCGTGCCAAAATAGATGGCCACAAATAGCATCATGCAATAATGCTATATGCTATATCACCTAATCAATTATGTATTTGTTTATCCCATTAAAGGCCATAATATAATCAAGGATCAAAAAGATTGTTCAATGCTAAAGATCAAAGTTTTGGCGGAAATTTGTTCACATCAAACTGAGTGAGCATAGGCGCGTGCTACAAAAGGCCATAAACTTTGCCCTTTATAGACAATCAGGGATCTATGTTTTCTCATCCCATTCTGAATAATTAAACAGGAATACAATCTCAGGAGAAAAGAAGGGCATTTCATTTTATCAGAGGTAGAGGACACAACCACCAGTAGTAAACAGTTGACGTCGACACATTACTTTGTAAACAGGAGAAGACACAAAGTGGTGTTAATTTATCATCACTATCACTGAGGAAACTCGCATTTTCCAGATGCTTCCCCGATTTCGAGGAAGAGGCTTTACAGGAGACGAGAAACCCCTTTCCAAGAAATGAATTCGTCATGAGATCAGGATAGAGTTCATATTACGAAAATACAAATAGTAATAGTTACACAAGGAGCCAGTCTAAAGCTCTGGGTCTTCAACGGAATCACAGCTTAGGTCATCGATGAAATAATCCAGGTCAAATAGGGGACAACACATGGGGGAAAGGGAAATTGTACAAAATACTACCCCGTGTGAATCTATACTCCCAACCTGCATTGAACTGAAGCTTTTACCGTTTCAATTTACCCAAAAATCAATCCACTTTACCCCAATTTATGAAAGTAAACACGAAGAGAAAATCCCTTCTCTCAAAGTGAAAGTGAAAGCAATCCAAGTCTGCTTTGTGCGTGTGGACATGCAAAACGTGCAAAACTTTGTAGACATTATAGAGGCTTGGTGTGGTGGTGGTGGCGTGGCTCAAACCCAGCCCTCAATTAATTACTGTCAACGTGTAGAGTTCCACTGGAATGTTACTTTCATCATTCATATTTTTTGCCAGAAGGAGACGTGAATGCAACTCACAGTCTGAGTCTGAGTGACTATTAAGTACATAAGTTAATCCATCTATCCAACAATGCGGATAGGTTTTGTCATAGAAAACCTATATCCGATCAAGACTCAGCTTCCTTTTCTGGAAAGGATATTTATAGGGCTGCAGCAGGAAAGAGAAGATAGTAGGGAAAGTGGCTTTCAATTTTCCGATCCGATAGAATTACAAGATGGCATTTTACCAGCGTGTATGGGTATGAAGTGCACTAATGTCCATCTTCATCATTAATTCATTTTTCATTCGTGTGAAAATCTCTTTTGACTCGTTTTAGAAATCAATGTAAAACTATATAATATGTTAATCTGCTTTTCTAACACAAAAAATATGAGATTCAAGTTAATGAATTGCTTTTAAGGGAGAGCAGGTAGACTATCCCTCTTCCTGTATTTCAGATTGGATACCTAAGGTAGACTTCCTGTGCTTTCACCTAAATACCTATCTAGAAAGGCCACAGTTACGCTCAAGCGTACCCAAGTCTCGCCAACTTCTTAATTGAGAGTAATGCTTCCTTTTAGAAACCTCAATAGTTCTGAAGGTACATGGTATCCCACATCTTAGCCCAGCTTTCATTTCCCAGAATGAAACATTGATGCTTCATTTTTTTCTCCGAAGTGAATCAACCTAATTTTATGCTTCCCTTGTTTCTTTCCCTATGAACTCTTAAATGGAGAATAAGTCCCAATTCAAAACTACTTCCTCCTTTCACCCTTGATGAATTATGAATGGAGTGATTAGCTACGATGAAATGGCAACATTTCTTTGCTAAGTATATACCATTCCACATAAATAAAAAGAAGCATTTAGAAATACATACATAATCACTGTACCTACCTAACAGAAAAGTGAGAAGGGTGCTCCTATAAATGCACCAAAACATTTTTTGTACTAGTTTCCTTTCAAGAAGGATGGGAGAAAAAATCCTTATTCTTCCGCTAAGCATTTTTCTTCACAAAATCATCATTCTTCTGGCTTGTAATGCCATATTACTTTCACTCCAGTCGGTCGAGACGAAAGCGCTTGATTTGATCTCGTGGAAGCAGAAAGAGAAAAATGCAATGCTATCCTCCTTCATTACAAAAGCGATACAAGAAAAAGTCTAGTCTAGTAATGGAGAATAGTTCTACTCTTTCGAAAAAAATTCACATTCAACATTTGCAAAACAAAACAAATTACTAGCAAAACTTTTAAGGAGATGCGCTCCTCCATGTCCTTGCACTGCAGCAGTCAGTCAGTCATATCCACCTCTTCCTTCTCCCGAAAAAAAGACATGAAACTGGAAGATTGGGAATTGGATTGGGTGGGAGAAAATCAGTGAAGTGCACAAACCCCAAACAAGTAAACGTGCTTCTTCTTGCTCGGGGAAAAAGTTTCATATCGTAAAAATGGAATATGTATTTGAATCCAAGCAGAAAACAGGACCACACCACACCACACATGCAGAGCAATAAAGCAAAAGTTGCACATGCTACAAACCAAAGAGATATTTCAAATTTTACTTGTACACCTCTATTCCCCATGAAATAATAAATTCCTTCCTCGTGAAAGTTTCACTTCGATTTCACATTTGACATTTCTCCTCACGGTTCAACCCGACTTCTGGCTTTTCTCGGAATTGTCCGTGCAAAACCTCTGAAAATGAACGCCGATATTTTCTCCAGTGTTGTACTATAGAAATAGATAATAATGAAAATTATACTCATCCAGCATAAGATACTCGAAGCTTGTCATCCTCCACTAGCACCTGTTCTCACAACAGAGAACTATGGCAACACACGTACACGCTCACTCCTAATATTTCATTGACAGTTGCGAACTCTCACCATCCCCATTTTCCATTTCCTACCTTTCATGGCCAGAAGCACATTACTTCATGACAGTTTAGTGGAGACACTCGAATCTAAAAAAACGTTTCAGTCAGAGAGATAGAGCGGATCAATGCAATATGATATGCTGCCTACCTAAAATCCACCCTCGCACTCGCACTCTGCAGTTTAATTCAACTGTACAGTCAGTCTAGTCTATCGAAATCGCAAAATTATCCGAAAGCACTTCCCTCACAAATCTAATCGCACCAGAGAAAACTCTATTTCTCTCCAACTCCACTCTATTCCAAGCGTTTCATTCGTGAGGATCCTTTGACAAAAACGTATCCGTGACAAGCAGTGTGCCTGAGGGGGCCGTACTGAAACCAGGCCGTACTGTAACGCAAAGCAATATGATCGTGATACTCGTGATACTTTCTTTATGTCAGGTTGGGATTTAGGGACTCGACTTATTAGATAATACAATGCATATGCATTTATCAATGCGGTTTCATTGACACTGGCTGTAATGTTGGGCGGAGAAAGATAAAACATAATATTCGGGAAGAAGAAGAAAAAAAACAGAAAAAGATGAACCACTTCACTTTAAGCGGATATCATTTCTTCTTGTGAACACTGCAGCTGTACATCATCATGAGTGTGGTTTTGAATCATTTATTTTTGCCCTGTGGAGATGAAATGATGCGATATCTACGAAAATCTGGATGAAGGGGAAACGATAGATTTTTTTGCTAGTACACAAAAAACATCGACATCGAGCGAACAATATGAATAAGATATTGCTACATCAAATGCAGGCAAGTCAACTTCATCTGGAATTCGATGAGCCTTATTTCTCCAGGACTAGTTTTTTTACAATCGACTCTCTGGCTCCATATCTCATACGCAGTAGCCTACTTATCCCGCGCATACAATATAATACAAATGTAGTTTGATTGTTATGAGCCTCGTTCTCCTTTACACTTGGGCAAATCTTTTCATCATTACTAGCAAGTGTATTCAATATCTCGGAGAACCTTCAATAAGTGGAGCAATATAACACTGTCATATTGATCGTTATCCCTATATAATGGTATGCTTCAAGGGAAGGCTTTTCTTACGCATCTTTATGCAATTTAAAATCGTTTCAAATATATGTTCGCATAAGGATAGATAAGAACGAAATCTTGAATACGCACGATCATCTTATCGAATTATATTTATTTTAAAATCACTTATACAGACATTCGATAGAGTACGTTATTTGATCGGCATTTAAAAACATTCGAGTTTCGCAAAAATTCCGCCATACACATCTTTGCCATTGTTTACAAAATTGAAAAGAGAGAAAAGGCATTCAAGTATATTCTGCCTACGAATCAATCTCAGTAAAATGTATACTTGTCACCACTGCTTCATTTCCCCTACGCACTTCCCGAAATTAATTCTCTTCCTGGGAATAGGTGCTCATCAATACAAGAGTGAAAAGTGCCACGAGTAAATACATTTTGAAAAACTCTGGGAGAAAAAAGACCTTTCTCTGTAGGGATCTCTTGTCAACTCCTCCATTTTCTAACGCCTCCATTCCATTCAATAGATCTTCTTTTCTGAGGAATGTGGTGGATGAGCATTGTACTCCCCACCTCGCATCACGATCAGAGAATCGTATTAAGCTTTCCCAACGGAAGTCCTTACGTCAATTTATCTCATATGTTCACTCATTTCTTCTCGGGATTGCATTGAGTGGGCATTGAAAAGTAAATGTGGACCGTGGACATGTGACAATAGATTTTTCAACATGGTCCATTCACTCCAAAACATTTTAAATTCATGGTTTCCCCTATTCCTATGGTCTACTTCAGTTAGATTGGCGATTTTTATCTATTGCGATATTATGAAAGATACATATTTACCACAGATATTGTGGTTTTTTGGGTAAGTTATTTTATTGTATCCTTTATATCAGCAGAGTGCAGAATGATGAACACCAATCACTCTAATTTTTTTCCTAGCATCATGTGATGCTCACATTGTCCGGAGTCAGCACAACTGACAAATATTACTTCCTGTCGTGCTGCTTAAACCATGTATGTATCTCTTGGGGAAATCAGCTTGTTTTCTCCTCGTCTTGAATATCTTTTTTTGTGTGTCATGGACTAAAAATGAAACGGAAACATTACGAAATAACATCCCTCTCCTTTTCATAAATGATACTCTGGTGCGGAAGGGAAGGCATAGAATCTCGTTAGAAATTTAAAAGATGCTAGAAGTATACAGTATTGGAGAAAAATATGATACGAGAAATAGCATAAAAAAGGAAGGAAAGATAGATACAGATGTACATATGTAGCTTTGAGGATTCTCTTTCTCAACTTTGAAAAACCACTACACTACGATTTTCAATTGTTACGAGAGAAAAATCTGCGGGAGATCATATCAGGCATCATCATCCTTCCCTCTAATGTAAATATTATCGAGATGATGGTCGCGTCTGAGCTTGACTCACTCAAAAAGAAATGCTATATATGTATGTGCCACTAACAAAGTACCCCCTTACGTAGTCACCACGAAAAATCTTGCTTACTTTCTCCTGCCTTCAGGGAGAGGAACAAGCAAATTTACCTAGGCAATCTTAGATAATCTGATGAATTTCAACCAACCAAGCTTTCTATTCACATACCTATTCTTTTCTATTTAGATACACAGTCATTCCAAATCCCAATGACCACATCATCATTTTTTTCAGGAATCCCAAATCAAACTCTAACGAAAAAAATTGAGGTAGTTTTTGGTTTCTTGCTTACATGCATTGTAATAGGAACAATGATCTAACCTGGTCTGTAGCTCGCTCTTGTGAAAAAGATTTCCATGGATTTTTAACGGACCCGAGTCAAACTCTTTTGTACTTAAAAGATATTTTAGTTGCGTATATAGCAATGGAGGACCACTCAATTGCATTTTTACCAAGTTCTGAAGCACATTGAAAACATTTTACGATGCGGTATGAATAGGAATACATATGTTTTCATGTAAGTAAAATACTTATTTCAAGAGGCTCTTAAATGTAGAGATGAGATTGCGAAGATGATCGTGATTAAATTCATTTTGCTCCTACACTTTCTCCATCCAACTATAGAGATATATTAAAGTGAGTGTGATGCCATATATGAGCTAGTAATGGTAACAGCGCATTCTTCACTCTTATTTTCCCTGACAGAAGGAAAATTATGATGGTCAAGATAGCCAATCTTAATAATCCTGCATATTTCCTCCGCCTCTCGTCTCGGTTCCCCAATCCCCGCATACATGATCTCATCTAGCAAAACAACAAGCATGATGGTGTGCACACACACAAACAAAATTACCAAAGAAACGAATTGCACGTTCAGGGAGCTTTGCTCTGCAGAAAGCAGCTAATCTCATATCAAAATATGGAGGACGTGAATGGGGCAAAAAACTTGAATAAAAAAAAATTATCCTTTCACTTCAGACTTTCCCCAACCACAAAAACCACGTCCTCCCCAAAGAGCGTTATTCATTAGGAAGAATAAAGTTTTGCCACTACAACATGGACAACTACAATTTACTCTAATGCCTTCATATCATATCATCTTCATCATATCATCCTATTTACTACTTAAATGTAAGCAATCATGCACACTCCATCTCACCCGAACAAACTTTCATTTATTCCAATTCCCCCATTTTTTTGAAAAACGAAACCAACATTATTCTTCTCAGAGAGAAGAAGAAAAAACTGGCCAAAAACTAGAAACAGAGATAACATCAAAAGGAATCGGATTATCTTCTTCTCTCCCAGTCCAAAGGACTTTTCTCCTAGTCTAGCATTTTTTAAGCAGCAGCGCGCGTTCCTCTAATAATTCAAACGACATTTGACAATATCCCCTTTTAGCCTGAAACCAGGCTATCCATTCCGTGATGCTATTTTTTCCTTCTCCATCTCTGGGGAGAGGAGGAGGCTAGACGAAGGCCTTCCATAAATCTCCATGTGACTTCACACAGTCCGTTTTTCCTACTTTCATTCTTCCTACTTACGTAAGTAGAAAGTGGGAAAGGAAAGGGGAGAGTAAACCAGAACAGACCAGAGATCCAACAGTTTCGTGTCACTTTTGGTATCCATCCCTACTACAGTTCTGGAACAAGTTGGTTTTCTCCAGGCCACTAATGTGACCCATCATATCACATACGCCAACTTTAATGCTAACAATGATATCAGGACATGGAGTTGTGCGAAATGCTAAATGCTTTTTTCGTCATCCTCTAAAATGTAATGATGTTGTACCAACCTTGATCGTCCATTCTGTATAAAATAAAGCTAGAAATCAATGAAGAAAATACATTCAAAAATACATATTCTGAAATTAGATAGGCTCTCTCCTCTTCATTTTCATAATAGGCCATGTGAAAGTAAAATTATGTCGTTTTTTATTATTTCTTTCCGTTCCTTAGAAAAGAAATTATCCCATTAACAAAAACACAAAACATCACACCACATTAAAGAATTACACTTTCACAATCGAAATTGCTAATTCCCTTTATATTCATAATAATAAGGGAAACATTAAATTCTTCCAAAGAGAAAATATGTAGCATAAAAGGATAGAAATTGAAATTATGATATCGCTGAAAGTAATACACTCAGCTTTCCATATTTTAAAAAGTCGCCATTAATGATCAAATAGAGCGATACATGACCCCTTAGCCCGATATAACCCTATACATAACAGCTTCCTAATGGCTTCTCGCCAAGATCCCAAAGCCACCAACAAAATTACGCAATAAAATTTTCCTCTAGTTAAACAAAAAAGTTTCCTCTATTTTTATCTTGGCCATGCACTCTTGACTCCCCAGCAGCCAACAATACAAAATGCAGTAAAACACATTAAAAGGCTCCAGCCCTGGAAAAAACTCGCAATTTTTTTAGAAAAATATCTGCTGAAGGGACACTTTCCCCTTAACTTTTCCAGTCGTCTCGCTCCACTCTTAAGGAAACGAGACAAGATAAAATATGAATATCTGTAAAATATCATTTTGAGCCAGCATTTCATCTAACTGATGGAGGAACAAGAAACGCCAGACAACATTATATTCCATTGTGATGATGACGATGAGGATGGTTTGTAACAAAAACGACGCAATCCATTAAACAGCCATTTCCCTCCTCGGAGAAAGTGTAGACTTGCAAGAGCATCAGCAAAACAACATAAAAAAGAATAAATATTCTTTCATAAATTCCCTCCATCATCATAATGGGTATACCATACTATACTATAGTAAGTAGAATGGATGCACTGAACCAAAAATTGGTTGAAACATGATGAAATTTCAATGAAAAAAAAGAGAAGTTTTCGAAATGAGTGAAACTGGTCTTCAATCAAACTGTTTGATGTTTCCCATCCTCCAACCCTTCAACTTTTACTAGAACCAAATTTAACCAGTTCCCTTTTTTCTTTGGTATGCCATTGAGAAAATATAAATTTTTTCGGAAGAATGTTCACTCTACGTGATGATAGATCACTTTACAGAAGCTGCCGGTGCTGAATATATTTATTTCTGCAAAGCATTAGCTTATTAGTCAGATGTTTCAGCTCACACTTGACTCACTCACGTTGCAGTACAGGGAACTTTGAACTTTTCTGGGTTTATGACTTTCCCTTCACTACCTTACCTTCAAAAGAAAAAAAGTAGATATCATTAGCAGAAGAAGAGAGGAAAATAAATACCCTGGAAAAGTCGTAGAGGAGCTTTAGAAGCAAAGTATATATTGTCTGAAGGGCTTACACCCGAATTCTATTTCTGTTTGCTCGAGTTACTTTGATGATGAGATGGTAGGATGATAACTACTTATGTAGGATCGTTTTCAGGGATTGTAATGGCACAAAGTGTCAAACCCTCAAACTTTCAAATAAATTTTTCATACCTAACAGCAACAAGTTCTCCAGCTTTTCGTGCTATTTTCATAATCACGTACTTCATTCAACATCAACACCACCGCCCAAAACAAAATCGAGGAGAGAGTAGCTCTTCACTTGATTAGATAAGAAACTAATTTTATACTTCAAAGTAATTTGATATAATCCTAGACTAGACAGAGTGAGTGAGTCGAGATAAGAAAAATTCGTATTCATTCCTCAAGGAGACTTGTGATGAAGATGAAAATGAAAAAAAAGTTCATTTTGGGCCTTTTCGAATCTCAAGTGAAATAGTACTTTCTCCCTTCTCAATCTAAGGTCTAGTCATGGGAACTCCGAACTGCAAATTTTTTTTTCCTCGCGTCTGTTGCGATGCGAGATGCATCATGATCATGATACTTATGTGCAAGTTTTGTAAATGAAGATTGGACGTAATTGGGGCACAGTAAGTAGGTTTACTCTGTGTCATGTCATAAAATAAAGTTTAATGATTCAGATTCAGAGTGCATCTGAATCTGAAAAACTGAAGGAGGAAATATTACTGCGCAATGTTTCAGCCTCTATCTATCTATGTATGTACCTAATCCAGTTAGTCCAAAACAAACTTTTGCTGTGTCTGAATCATATATATCTCTGGGTATCATCATCTCTGCACCACTTTATTGTCATCAGTCTCGCAATCAGACCCAAGGCATATCCTATCCTTGCCTCATCATCACATCATCTTGTTTTCCTCTCTGGAGAAATTTCAGATACGGGCTCCGGGCATTATTGTACAAAATAAAATCAATAGAGATATAGCTATCTACATAGTACAGCAGTAGATTTTGTGAGTGAACAACACTTTCTTCGTTTTTTGTAGCGAAAAAGCCACAACAGGAAACGTGCTGAATACAAATTAAAGCTAATAGTAAAAACAAGATGAGAGAACCGCCGGGCGGGGGGAAGAGTGGAATGAAATAGGTGAATTATTAAAAACAAAACAAGATTATCTCCCTTTACATAGCACCTTCTTCCCACAGCAGCATAGAGAGAAATGTAACTCAATCACCATCACTACTCCTTCATCCAACAAAGTCGGTGTATGTACTTTTGTTGTGGTTAATATAGACTTGGTGAAACAACACGTCTGCGCTAAATTGGATCGGATGAGAATGGAGAAGTTTATTGTGGCAATGCTGGCAGCCATATAATATGCCATATTAAAAACCTATTTTTTCGCCGAGGTATTTCTCCTTTTAAATAAGCAACCTGTCACTACGACTTTCCTTCAAATTGAAGGCGGAGACGAGAAATATGATAAGCGTGAAATCCAACAGACTGAAAAGAAAATCTACAACTTCCAAATTTAATTTGACTGGAGAATAAAATATGAAAAGAGAGGATCTAAGTGAAAATGAACACATCAAAAGGAAAACTAAAATTGCCTTCCAGAGTTGAAGAAAATTGGGCAACCAAACCAGAAACCATTTTGCTTTACTTTGGTATTTTCAGAAAATCCTTTGTAAACTGGAAACAAAATATTACATTGTCAAATTATTATTTTTAATTCGAATGGCGAGTCTGTCAAGCGCTAGCAATTACGAACCGCTTCGGCAATATGAAAAAGAAATCCTCCAAAATAATAGAGGAGAAAAATACTAAACAATTTTTTGCTCTTGTTTTACTTAGGTCATTCAATGGTGATCTCGACCTTTTCCCGGAAGCTTCCAGTAAACAGCCCAATGCTCTTCTCTGTTATTCTTTCACCTCATAGTGCTCATCGTCAG
>JAHZNI010000460.1:0-13314 GCA_027744415.1 Seira ritae
GAAAATGGTCTAGGAAGATGGCCGTATTAGCAATAGAGAAAGTTGAAAACCCAGGCGGAGAAGAATGCACGTTGAAAGTAATGAAAAAGATAGTTTCCTCCTTTCCAAAAACAGATAAGCCATAGTATTACGAAACCCATTTTGGAGAATGAAAAGAGCTCATGTGTAGCAGAAAGGCATGCAGATTGAGGTCCCTTCACAAAACCATTCAAATTTTTAAGTTTTGAGCACATTAGCGAAGAAGGGAAGCGATGGTGATGGCGACAAGTGCTCTCATTTTCTCTCTCTGACAATTACGAAAAGCAAATGGGGAATGACATTGTTTGTGCTAAAATTCCAGACGAAAATTATAATAATAATAATTTCGCAAGGCACAGCCATCTCATCACATCACCATCATCTCCACAGTCATTTATTTTAGTGATTCAAAAAATTCTGTAGAGAATTGTGCTGACTAAAAAGGGAATAAATTGGGAAAACGCTAGATTTTTTATGGAGGAGAAAGCACATAAGAGGAATGAATGAAAGGATACTACTACTGCTGAATAGAAAGACTAAAAAACAGTATTTGGGTAGCTGTAGCTGTGGAGGAGCAGCTAGAGCTAGAGCAAGGAGAATTATAAGATGACTATGATATGATGATGGTTTTCACTAGCTTCATTGATGGTGGTGCAAGTGTAATAATGGTAGCAAATGCTGAGCGCGTTTCCCATGCTATTTTACGGTGATGCAAAAGCATCATCAAAACTGCCATATAAAAAACGAAGCTTCTCTCTCTCTCTCTCTCTTCTCAAAAGCATCCTTTTTTCCTGAAGTCGTTATAAACAGCAGAAGTGTAGGAAGAAGTAGCACTTTCCAGTACTCGTCATCGTAGAAAAAGGGCCATTTACTTTCTCGGGCATTACTCCAGCTTCTGAATTACTATTATTATTTTTAGTGCTCTCTCTAGCACCAGCGTCACTATAACCGAATATATATTCCTTTTTCGAGAGGAACATTTATGCTACATAATAATAATAATAACGGAGCAACTACGACGAGAAAAGACTATGCATTAGAAAACTTGAATGGTGGTGGTGGTAGTGGATGGAGATGGAGGTATGTAGGGAAAAAAGCGGGATGGTTTTGTTGGAGTTGGAGGGAAGGCTCTTCCCTCCTCGCGTCTTACTACATAGAATGAAGAGTGTTATTATAGCGCAGTACAAGTAGTACATAAGTATCATTATTGTGTATTAGTAATGGAATGGCTGGTGATTGTGCTGCTGTTACTGCTATGGCCCAGCTCGTTTTATGGCGCTACTACTTCGCTTCTTCTTCTTCACAACTCACTATGTAATAATAGTAACATTGCTATAGCATCAGAGATGGAAATGGAAAGTGAGGCAGTAACAGTATATAACGGGGTTGTGTATGGCGTCATAGGACCTATAAAGAATGGAAAAAGAACGGAAGAAAAAGCAAAGCAATAATAATAAGGCATGTTTGGTTATGGTGGTGTTGGTGGCGGTGGTGCCAGTAGTAAATGCTACCAGCAGCAGCAAGAAAACTCAATTTAAGCGAGAAAACGAAAAACCTTTGAAAGCAAACGAACATGCATTATAGAAGTACCGCCGTCCTGGAAGAAAGCTAGAAGCTTATTATTATTAGTTAAGGGTGTGTCATGCTTTCTGAATGGGAAATTTATCCTCACATTCAGTTTCATATCGCTCTGCTCTCATAATGCTTCCCTCTGTAATGAATCCACATGCCGTTTCATTTTAATAATGATGCATTTTTTACAGAAAAAAATCTTTCCCTTCCATGAATTTTCTCTTTTCAATTTGTATTTTGTATGCTTGTCTGTTGTATATTTGTATGTAATTTGGAATGATAGCTGATATGATTTTTTTGTTTTTGCATTAACTAGGAATTCAAAATGGAATAGGGACGAATTCAGCTTGAATGATAACTGGGTTTAACTGACTCTCCAAAAAAAAGATTTGATTCGGGGATTTTTCTACTTGGAAAATATCGTAAGGCAAAAGTACGTATAATTTGTTACTGTTGATTTGGATTTTTTTAATGCTACATTTACGCGATTGCAAAGAATCTTTGGTATCAAACTTAAGGATGATTGTATTAAGACTTGATTTTTTATAATATCATTTTTTTTGAAAATCTTTAACAGGATGGAACTAATGATTTGTCCGTCGTATGAGTTCGCTTTACAAAACGTTGAGTCGTTTCGTCGAGATCCGAATTCTGTAAGGTGAAAAACACGTATTCTCATTATTTAGCTAAGAATAATTTTTCCCTAAATGAAAGAAATTATTTTCAGCTATGACAAACTAATTTTGTTCTATTTTACTTTTAGATAAGGCCAAAATGCCATTGTGTACCTCGATACTATATTTTTGAAAATTTTTATATACATATTCCACTTTGTCCTACTTAAATGAAGCCATGTAGTTTTTGCTTCGCATGGAAATTGAAACAAAAATGTATTTAAGAGCAACACTAGGTACTATAATGCTGTATGACATAGTTCGAAATATCATTAACAAGTCATTAAGCCGTAAACAATATTATTATCCCATATATGTATAAATGAAAATTTCTGCGCAATTTTTCACTTACATCGACTAAATTTTAGTAAATAAATGATGTGCCTGTATCTAAACTAAACGTTACATGTATCTATGCTTGCGTGCGTTATCATGAAACTACCGGATTTGTAGTAAAAAAATTATTTTGTACGTGATTTCGACATAAAAATGCTTTTAAAAGTCAAATATGTAATTGTTAATTGCCCAAATGAATGTTGTACATCCAAATAATTTTTTTATTTTGGGAAAATATCTCACGAGTGACAGAAGATCCAGATAGCAAGACACGACAATATAATTTAAGTGATAATAGAATACCTAGACTCTTAAAGATCTTCTTATATTCATAATAAAAATAATATATAATAATATTCATCCACGTATGTTTTTCAGCAAGGCAAGTGGCCTATTTATAGTAATAAAATATTTTGAGCAAATGTGCGTAAATTAAAAATGTTCGAACGTATTACCTTAATTAATGAATTTTTTATTTTAATTAATGTATCAGAAGCTCGCAAAATTGTATTGTATTTTTTGCATGTTATGGTAAAATAAAAATCAATGTAATTGAGTAGGTACTAAAAATGGATGTGACAAAATGTGCTCATGTGCTACCAATTGGCTACGATCATCCTTGACTCGATTTGCATTAGACCTGTGCTACTATATGCACCGCAATATATGTATTTCCCATAAAAAGACATCCTTGACTCGATTTGCATTAGACCTGTGCTACTATATGCACCGCAATATATTTCCCATAAAAAGTCAACCTGACCTAAACCAAAAGAATGTGTGTGCTAGTGCGTGAAAGAGAAAAAATGTATTCGCCTTAGACTGCAAGTTTGCAACCCTTTGGCCACAACCATGCAATAAAATATATGTGTTATTGTTTGCAAATTACGTTCTCGACTCTTCAGAAGAAGATGCAAATGATTATAAATTTTATCTTGTTTGATATGATAATACACATCATCACCACCAGATGATAATAATCCTAACTAGTCTTCAGAGCATCGTTGCACCTCTTCTTTCGAGGAGCAATCAATTCATATGCATGCATGCGCAGTATAAACATACATTGAGGCAATAATAAATAATAATTATAATCCTTTTAATTTTTTCTTGTCGGCACACCTCATTTACCTCAAGCATTTACAATTTTTTACATGTTTCTAGCCAGAGCCTATTTGATTGCAGGAGAATGAATAGGTACATAAAATGCAAAATTTTTTGATATTTCTAATGAGTCATAATTATGTTCCTGCAAGGGTGGTCTGGTCTAGTCTAACTGCATTGCTAAATGCTACGTGGTAAAAAATCGTATTCTAAGGCATGCCAGACAAATGAAGATGCAGGAAAAAGTACAGCTATTTTTATTAACATTCACGCACAACAGGTAATTCTTCATTCCAAAGGGCATAACATAAAATCAATAAATTTTTGCATCAAGCATTGCATGTACAAGAATACATTATAATTTTTTAATATACACCAATATTTTAAACAGAACAAGCCTAGACAGTTTTCCAATTATGAAAGGTGTCAACATAATGCATGTTTTCGAAATACATCATATTAATTAATATTGGGCCAAATGAATGGTTGCTGAATATGCTTAATTGATGGACCCATTAAAAATTTTCCTACTTATTTTGATGCTACTTAGATTTTAAAATTATAAAGGGAAAACTTACCTGCTTTTCGAATATATCTTTCTTCTATCCAAGAGGAAGAAGTGATGACTTCGTAGATGCAGTTTCAGCACGAAATTTCAATGAAGATTTCGTTCTACTTTGATGATAACCACGCAGGTGCTTCCTCCAGGATCTTTGACAAATGAATAACACAAAATATTTGGTTGGTGGTCAAGACGACTGGTGTTGCAAAGCAAATTGTTTGAAAACTTATTTAAATGGCGATATATTTATCTATCTACTTTTAACTTAGTTAAGTCAAGTGGGCAGGAAATAAGATTAATTTAAATAGCAGAGCGACAGATTACTTATACACTTACGTTTAAGAACAAAAAGAAAGTTATAGGTACGTAAACAAAGCTTCACTAGACATTAGACATGCAAACTTACTTATTATCAAATTCTATAAAAACGACAACGATCTAAAGTTAAAATTACTAAATTGAAATGAGACAGTTCAGGTATGCATCTACACACTTGAAGCAAAGAGAACAAAGCAACAGAGAAATTGTACTATAGAGAATTGATGTGAGCAAGCACCAGGAGCGGCATGTACTCACAATACGTTTTTTTACGTGCACAAAGCAAGAAAATACACGCACATGGTATTTGGCAACAAAAAAATAAGAATTGCAATTTTTATTGTACTTCTCCAGGCAAAACGAGAGAAACACGTTGTTGATGATACTGGAGATGTTGGTGTTGGAGATGAGTAATTACAAACAAAACCGAAAACTGGTATTGATAACAATTATTGTATCGATCCATGCTAAAAATAATTTTCAAAACTCAATAAAAAATCATTGTAACTTAACACAACACAGAAGAAAAACAAAAACTCCAGCGATTGACGATCCAAGAAAACGGATAGTGGTTTATTTTCATCCGTCATAAATCAAACTGAAAAGCTATTGACAGCCAAGAAGGGTTCACTTCTAGAAATTAAAGCAATAATCCTTGACATTGCCAAAGGGATTTGTGACAGTGATGGTCATGACGATGAATTCACACTTTTCCAAGTAAGAAGGATGATAGCAATAAACGGAACTGTAAATACCACTACTTCACGTTAAAAAACGAACTCATAAAACCATAAAATAATCTTATTCTTCTTCTTCTCCAGGAACACTAAAAAACTCTAAGGAATAAGCTGATATTTACCAATAAATCAATACAAAACAGCTACGAACTTGCAAATAATAAAACAAAAAAATATCTCATTCTCAGAGGCACATTCCTCAACAAAAAAAGAACTATTCTATAAATTGACAGCGACAGCAGAGAGTTATGCAATTTCCATTGCTATTTTTTACGGTACATGTTATTGATAAACAATACGAGGAAAAGGTTTAAAAGGGAGAGTAAGCCTAACCTTGTGTGATATTTAGCAATAGAGAAAGAGAAAATGCCTTTTTTCGAACAGAAGAGGAACAAACGTGAGCTTGCTTTTGGGCTCTTTTCTGTTGTAATGATCCCAACCGACTGACTGACCGGGCTCATAGGGGAACTCTCTTGTGTTCAAAGGCAATAAGCAGTAAGCAGCAGCGTGCTGCTAAGCTTCCTTTGAAAAAAGGAGTAAAAAATATTGTGGTAATGCAACAGCAGCAACAACACTATCGCTATGCGATGTTCAGGCAAGCTCTCAATAAAAACAAGACAAAACTCCACCACCACCACCATCAATGCCAATAATATGAGATATACCACCATCAAAGGAAAAATTGCATATCGCGCTTTGTGAGTACACCACACAAAGTCAAGTCACTAGAATTTATCTCCATTTCTAATTTTCACTCATTTCTCATTTTTTTAGCTTTCTTTTTTTCACAATGGAAAATGACGAATAAAGCATTTGAACTCCTTAAAACGCACTTATTATGCTCATAAAAGTGAAGACGCGCATTTCACCATGGAATTCATTATGAAAGAATTAATATTCCAGATAATATGTAACAACCTAGGCACATTATATAAATTTGCTTTCGTTTTTGAAGTTTGCAAAGATGACTTTCTTTGCGACGTTGACTATTTGTTACTTTTACTTTTACACAACCAATTAAATAAATGTTTGACATACCAACATATGCCATCAATCAATGTTTGATATAAATTTAATCCGTGCTCTTCGTATGCAAGAATGGGATTTCAATGCCAGAATTCAATGGGACATGCACTGACAAAATGGACAAATTTTTAATTGTCCGCCTAAAGTCAAAGTAATACCATTATCAAAGCAATCATTGTGGCCGAGTCAAATTTTCATTCAGTAGAATTTGAGAAATATAATTAAGTATTATAGCAAGAAATTTCGTTATTTTTTACAAATTAAAGATACCATATCATATCGAAACAATGTCATTACATTTTTCCCCATTCAATGTACTATTTAGTTGTTTAATGTGTCCAAATTTTTGTGAAAATTATGATAATTAAAAAAAATGAATATGAGATTATCACTGAGCTGAAAACATTATCTTTGCTCTTTTGAATGTGTTTAACCACGTAATTGATTCAGATCCGAAAGACATAATGAACTTAAATGGGGACAAACTTCAAGAAAAATCTTCAGTTCAACCCCTCTGAGTGAGTGGGTACTTTCATGCTCACAACATGCTGTTCAAACGTTTCGGGGAAAACGAGAAACTGTCAAACTTGGGTAAAAATCCAGAGGCAATGTAAACAGCTCGGAACACCACCTACACGGGAGAGGAGCAACTTCTAAACCGGACTTTCCTCTTTTTGGTATCCAGAAAGGAGGACTAGGCGGATAAGAAGAAGAAATGGTAGCACTTTGAATGACTTACCTACGAAACCAGACCAGACCAACTCAACGGGAAGTCAATTGAAATGTTTATCAAACTACATAATAACACTTGCCAGATCCTCCATGAAAATTTTTAGAGGGTATAAAAATTAACGAAACATTTGAAGCCATAAAAACTGGTTCAAGATACTTGCTACCTACCTATATGAGTGGTAGTCTTTCTATTTAATTCTCACGTTTACCTTAAGAATATGTAGTACTTGCAAATAAATGCTCTTTGCTGTAGGCAATAATTTTTATTTTTAATTTAATGCCAATGTTTTCCACGTATTTCATGCGATATATTATGTAAACTAAAGCAATGACGTTAGCAAATAAGATCTTCATTTCATTAACTATCCTGCAGACTAAAGATGATCATATCATTATTATCATCAATATGCTCCTCATCATCATCATCATCATCATCATCATGCAACCCACAACTTATAAATAATTCAACCTCTTTTCATAAAAAGAGCTCGAACTTCTCTTCGTTTTACAATCGAAAATGTGCCTGACTCGTCGTAAAATGTCATGAAATCACCAAGCCACACAGCATCCTCCGCTAGAAAGAATGGACCTATTGCTGAGAGATATGATTTTTTGATGTCGTGTTCCAATAAATGACGATCATGGCATTATATTTGTTTTCATCTTGCTTACCATTACATCACTGGTAGAAACTAGTGCTAAAAGGCAGACAAAATTTTACTGGCGCATTATGAATAAACAGAAGAAGATGAAGATGTTGTCAGCGCCACATTCACATTCAATCTTGAATAACGATTCCAAAAATTTACCTCATATTTTGGCCAACAGGAATAATATTTTTCTTCGTAAATATTCAAAAAATATCATGGCATGGACAATGTCAATAAAAATCTATTGAACGCATGACCTTGAGGAATCATTTCGTTTTTTATATTTTTTCTTGCATTATTATTATGATGTGATCATGATCATGATCATAGGTGAGCACTGTGTAATGTACTCGCAGCAAAAATTATTTCATTGTGCCGTTCTATTCCAATGCATGACTTGTACAATGCCAATTTTATTGCTTGACGTGTGTTAATCACAAAATGGGAAATAACCAACCAAAAATGAGTTGTACAAGGGCGAGCAGGTATGTATATATCATATTATCATATCATTCATTCACAAATCCTTCCTGGTCTCTCTCTCCCTCTCTGTCTGTCCACCTTTCAATACAAGTAGGCTTTCTAAATAATGTTGTGTACATTAAATACTAAAAAAATAATTAAATATATAAATTCCAACAAGATAAAGGAAAGATAGAGAGGTGACTCCAAGCATGTATGTATGTATTTATGTACGTGACAGCATCCCTGAAGTTATTATTCTTATTATTTCTTACGACAATTCATTTATTGTAATGGTCTCGGTATCTCTTTTGCCACCAAAGCTCTCCTAGTTGGTATGTCTCTCAAGCAATAATCTATATTTTCATGAGGCAATACAAGTAGTAACCTTAATCTGATTTGACACACGCTTCTTAAAGTATTAGTAGGAAATTACAGGATTTATGGCCTTTAAAACATTTTAATGACCTTAATGTAGCATTGACAAGACAAGCTGAAGTTGACTTTTTATGAGTGTTATTATTAGCTCATAAAACCATTTGGAACACTAAAAAAGGATCAAGCAGAGCTGCCCGAAGAATGTATTTTTTCCTAGAATGTATTTTACCTAACTTAACTAATCCCATCCTGATTCTGAGGGCTATGGCGAGAGAGGCATCTATGACGGGGAGTCGAAATCAAATGGAGGTTGTGTCGAGATTTCAGAAACGAACGGGAAAAGTAAAGATATACATTCAATTCCAAGCAATAATCTGCAGAAGTATAACAAAAATGCTAAAAATAATATTATGTACATTGGACATATTTTTTAAAGCAAAAATCTGTTCCGCGAGATAATCAGGTCCCTAAAATCAACTATGTTATTAATTTTAAACAATGCAATACGATTCACAATATTTACTCCATACTCCATGTTACATTTGAAATTATGCATAGCAAAAAACAGAGAAACCCCCTGTGAGGGATGTGTGTACTGTAAATCACAGTACTTTAGAATTTATACTAGTAACATTTTCGCTAATTGATATTTCATGTTTAGCTTTTGGGAAAATTTAAATGCTTTTAATGAAATGAGCCCATAAAATAAAACAAAATGGTTCTAAAACTGCCACTGGTAAATCATCATAATCATAATTTATTTCAATAATTTTTTTTATTATGAAGCATTTCAAGACCAATAAAAATCCTTCCATCTATCATCATCGCAGCCATAAAAACGAATAAGGCTTCCATGATATGGTTTTAAAAGGTGAAATAAAAAGGTTTTCTAGTACTAATTGCGACGCTGTTGGCGAAATTCATTAGATTATTTTCCGCGATCTTGATAAGCATCCGTTTTATAATTGGTAGTTACACCAGGCATTATTATTAATAAAACAAATAAGACCACCATCATATTCATCATTTTGAATGAGAATGTTGAAGCCTCTCTGTGAGACTGCATATTATGCACCTTCCAAACTAGAAATCCTTTTAAAGCAGCATACTTTCATTCTTACAGTTAAATAATAAACTGCCAATTGTGCTCATTGTTACGAGTCAAGCGAATGTTCAAATTATATTCAATTAAGGCAATAATGGAAAATTTTTCACACACTTAAGCTTTCTTTAGTAGGCAGCTTTCTGTACAGTTAAATTAAGCATTTAACAACGAAAATGTGTTATTTTAGGAAGATAAAATGGGGATGTGGAGCAGCAGCCAAAAACATTTTCGTTCAATTCCAGTGAACTTTTAGTCCTTTACCTAATTCATCACTTTAAAATAATTGTTATGCGTATTTTCCTTTTCTTATATCAGGTCCTAAATTGCAAAAACTAATCGCAATACCAACATACGCGAAACAGAGCCCCGGCTATCATAGTCGAGTATGCAACAAAACGGACTAACTAAATTGGAGACAATGCTCCTGTGATAAATTTTATACGATACCATGATTACTAGCATTACAACTGAAATTCTGAAGATGTCTTCAACTGAAATCACAATGAGCCTTTGATGGATCATAAAACAACATCTAAAAATGGTAACACAAGAATGTATTTTGATGCACTGCATCATCATAGCACAGCTAAAAGTTGAGGTGTCTGTTTCAAGCATACAATAAAAATATTTTCTCGTGATTTAGTTGAAGCTAGAAATATCCATCATTCAACACCATTATTACCATTACCTCGTCGGAATAGAAAAAATGAATGATTGTCTGAAATATAAGTATCTTCTTGACAGGGAGGAAATCTTCATTCTAAACTTCTGAGATAGATATAATGTGGACTGTCGTAAAAAATGAAATGTTTGTGGAGGCATTATGCTTTTTTGTTTTACGATAGCGAGTCAAATCCCCATTATCTGCCACTGCTCAAGATTCATATTGGTAAGAATTTCACAACATTCAAGACTTTTTTTCAGGTATATAGCGAAGAGATAAATAAACTGATGTGAATTTAAAATTTTCTGCATAGGCAGATCCCTCCCGGAGGAATGTATATTACGCAAATAAGTATACGCAAAATCCAAACCCTTTTCTTAGCCCACCAAAGCGGATACCATAAAGCATCCGCGTCTCTCTGCGACATTGTAAAGTAGCAACAATCCGCCCATGTTTACCCATAACGAACATTTATTTTCATTTTCACAGCCAAGACAAAAATAAACTACAGTCCTACCTTCCAAAACACTCTTTACAACTATGAAGGTCACAGTCATTCCTATTTTTACCTCTGTCAATCAAAAAAGATGACAGTCCCTGCTGTACTATGAAGTACGACAAAAATCGTGACAAGCCTTTTACAACCATCCAAAGTATACTCAGGAGGCANTTTTACCTCTGTCAATCAAAAAAGATGACAGTCCCTGCTGTACTATGAAGTACGACAAAAATCGTGACAAGCCTTTTACAGCCATCCAAAGTATACTCAGGAGGCAGCACGAACGATCTTTGTATTCATATGAGTAGATATACCTATGTATGTGCTTTACGTGCAATGCAATGCATTTCCTTTTCCTTTCAATCATCATCACCAGAAAACTGTCTTGTCTAGTCAACTCTGGTCAGCTTAAGCTCATGCAAAAAGGCATTTTTTTACTATTGCCCGGCTGATTCTTTTCACAATGTCTGGCTGACATTGGTTTCCGTTATTTTGAGAACAAATGAATGCGATAGCTGCTGCTGCTGAGGTAAAAAAAATAGTTGACATTGACTTTGAGATGACATTTTTGTGTGTGGCTTCACTATCTGAATTATTGAAGAAGAGAACCGGTAAATTTTATTGGGTCGCAGCTTGTTGATCCTTTCTCACCTTTGATTTTTTAAAGCCTTTTTACTCTTTACTTCCCAGTGATGCAATAAAACTGCAACACACAATACAATGCAAGTGCGTACCTGTAAAAAAAATTGAGGAGGAAAGGATGCATCGGAAACCCATTCCTTAACTCTTTCAATCTTTCAAGATTTTATGAGCTGCAGCCGCAGCAAGCTGCAGTTATCCAGAGAGAGAAAAAAAACTCAACGCAAAATCCCTATCATAAAATTTTTTTCTAAGGTAAATAACGGGTGTTTATTGATGCTATTGAAATATCCTGGAAGAATTGCATTCAATCTCACTGTCACTCTCGTTGAACTTGAAAATGTATTTTTGGAAGAGAAGATGAAGCGGCTAAAATGGTTATTTTTAACTTTGATGCATGCGAAGCAACAGTTCTCTATTTCCGCGCTCTCTTTCCGAGTTTTAGCCGCAAAATTTTTACTGGAAATTCAGAATGAAATTCCACATTCAGAGCGGAAACCCAAATTGTAAATTATTTTATTCAGATTCCGATTTAAATTAAACTAGCTTTGTAACGCATAGTGTTCCATTACAATATGATTAAATAGGTGAGTTTGAAGTGACTTTGTGAGATCAATTGTGTGGTGAATGGAAAAGTTAAATCTTTTAAATCCATCTGCACTGGTATTTTTTCAATCTTTAAAAAATTCCCAAAACTCATTCTGGAAGGATTTTTAAATATTGGATTTTGCTTAATTTGGTATGTGATTGATTTTATTTACATTTTGAACATGAAGAGTACTTTGATTTGAAGAAATTGGTATTCATTTTTTAAGCGAACAATAAAGTGTCCGTAAGACATGAGGAATACCTTTACATTCCCTAAATATTCCGCATGAATAATGGCTATCATCAACTTGGCTAATTAGCTTTCTCAATATGGCCATTGCTCATGTCCTTCTTAAGTTAATTTTTTCCGTGGGCTGTGTAGCTCTTTATACGCTAGAAAAAGTTTTTTAGCCGCACTTATCCCAGCAAATAACAGTTTAGCTAGGCATCAATATCACCACCACAGCATTAGCTTACAGTGTAGAATGGTATATGTATGGTATTGCGTTGTGGCTCAACATTAACATTGAACTGAACCTACTTATTGTTAGTTTTAAAAATTAATGACGCAAAATATTTTGAAGTTATACGCTCAAAACCATACAGACAGTCATCATCATCGCCATAATCATCAACTCCATCCACATGAGATGCGATGATGATCATCATGTTTTTACAAGGCATTTCCATTTTTGACCACACGAGATTTTTATCATTGAAAAGGTGTAGGGTGTAAAACAATTTGTTGAGGTGATTTTTTTCCATTGTAAATCGCTACACTAGAGAATCTTTATTATTCCTCTGCATTGTATTTTCTTCCAAATGAATCATAACGCAAAAAAGTTATGACAGGTTGAAAAAAATTTGCATTTATAAGTAAGTATGTACATATCTTTCTCTGTAGTTAGGTGATATGAAAATGTTTTTTGTGATCGTAATAATCGAAGTTTTTCATACTTTAGGGCAGTTAAAAAGAAGTTGTATGGTCTGATGTCATTCTCTCTTTTATTTTATGAAAAATAGGTAACGCCTCACATCTTTTAAAAAGGAGAAGACAAAAAACTACTCTGAAAAATATTGATTTGATTGCAATTGCCTCGAATATTTTCCTAAATACTCGTCATTTTTATGAGCCATCATGTACTTAGCGCTATTCATAAATTGTCAATTTTCCCCAAACAGATTTTTCCTCTAATCAATGAATAGTTTCCCTTGATGATTAGTTGGCTAATTAGCGCTCAAGCAAAGAA